>MU129177.1:0-71742 GCA_014904985.1 Hydnum rufescens UP504
TTAGGTACTGAAGATGGCTGTCCAGGCTGTAATTGCACACGAGACAGTGAAGCTCTCGGATCTTCACAGACAATTGGCCCATATTTCGGTTGATACAATATGCACACTTATCAAAAACAATGTTATCGAGGGCATCGACCTAATTGATGACATCAAGGATTTTTCCTGCGACTCCTGCGAGTATGCCAAGGCCACACGGAAGGCCATCAAGAAAGAGTGGACAGCCCCACTCGCCTCCTCATTCGGCGAGGAAATTCATACAGACATTTGGGGGCCATCACCCCTAAATTCCTTAGGCAGGCGCTCATATTACATCACATTTACAGATGACACCACGAGATATACAAAGCTTTGACTATTACGTACGAAGGACGAGGCACTCGATGCCTACAAAGATTTCGCAGCTTGGGCGAAGACGCAGCACGGAGTCCAAATTAAATGGCTTCAATCTGACTGCGGAGGCGAATACACAAGTCATGCATTCATGAAGTTTCTGGGGGATCAGGGCACAGAGTGCCGATTAACCACCCATGATACTCCCCAGCACAACGGAGTTGCCGAATCACTGAATTGGCAGATTCTTGAACGAACTCACGCTATGTTACATCAATCCCAATTGTTGAAAAATCTCTGGGGCGAGGCTGTGAATTGGGCCATCTGGCTCAAAAACCATACCTCTACGCGTGTCTTAGGCCACATGACGCCACTCGAACAGCTTACGAAGGAAAAGCCGAACCTCGTGAATATCCCTATTTGGGGCCAACGAGTCTGGGTTCATAACGACTCCGGATCAAAACTTGATGAACGCGCGAATGAGGCCTTCTGGGTGGGCTATGATAACGATAGCCCACATGCTCATAGGGTTTACTGGAAGGGAAGGAACAAAATTTCCGTTGAATGTAACGTAAAATTCACTACCTCGACAATTGACATTTCTGTCGATCCCCCAGTTACGAGCTCAAGGCCGCGGATAGATCCCCTGCCGACCAACAACAATTCTCCAGATCCTGAAGACTCAGACGACAACAAAAGTCTAAAGTCTGGGCCAACTACGCCTGTTCAATCACCCCGTCCCCTTGAAATTCCTCCTGCCCCGAAAAAGGCTCAGCCTACCGAACCCGAACGACGTTCTACACGTGCCTCGAAACCCTCTCAATATGTGCAACGCCTTGCACAGGGCGAAGGAACAGTTCATGGATACACACACAAATCCGATTCTCAGATCCCCGGCGTCAGGGGGAGTGGTGATAATATCAGCAAGAATTCAGCATCTCTCGTAAATGATGCCATCTATCATATAGAATTTAATGACGCAGCTTTTGCGACGATTCAAGATATTGACGGTGATCCGAAATCCCTGGAAGAGGCCAAGTTACGAACGGATTGGCCACGATGGAAACAAGCTATAGATATCGAGCTCAAGACTGTTGAAGACGCTGGAACTTGGGAAGAAGTCCCAAGACCACCCAACAAAAACATTGTCGATTGTAAACTCGTCTTCAAAATCAAACGGAAAGCCGATGGCACCATTCTAAAATACAAGGCACGTCTAGTAGCCCGTGGTTTTACTCAAATCTTTGGAGTTGACTACTATGAAACGTATTCCCCCGTCATGCAACTTGCAAGTTTTCGAACGATTATCGCACTCGCCACACGAAATGATTGGGATATTGACTCTTTCGATTTCAACAGCGCATACCTCAATGGTGAACTCGATGAAAACGAAGAAATCTATATGCATTTTCCCCCTGAGTATAAACCCCAGGGAAAAGACACGATTCTACAACTACGGAAGACCCTATATGGTCTCAAACAGGCCGGGCGACGCTGGTATGATTCCCTTTCACGTGCCCTTAATGATCTTGGTTTCAGGGCTAGCCATGCCGACCTGGGTGTGTTCCATACCCAAGTGAATGGGGAGGAGCTTATTCTCGCAATCCATGTGGATGATTGCACATTTACGGGCCCGTCGAGGGCATTACTTGACGAATACAAGCGGAAGATTAACGACAAATACCTGATTACCGACTTAGGGCCACTTCATTGGCTACTCGGCATTAAAATTGAACGGGACTGCGAATTACGAACGATCCAATTATCGCAAAGTCGTACATTGACTCAATTGTAGCCCGGTTCTCTTTGGGCAACTCGAAATTCATAAATACACCAATGGAACCCGGGGCCACACTCACAAAAGAGGATCCCATGATGAATCCTGAAGAAATCGAACAGATGAAGAAGACCCCATATCACGAGGCCATAGGAAGCCTCATGTACATGTCCATGGCCACGAGGCCAGACATTACCTTTGCGGTATCGACACTATTGCGATTTCTTGACCAGCCGGGACCTACGCATTGGGAAACGGCAAAGCAAGCCATACGGTATCTATCAGGCATGAAAGATATCAGCCTAACGTACGGATTGAAAAGTCATGACTTACTCGGGTATACGGATGTGAACGGAGCGACACAGGAACATCGCCGCGCGATTACAGGGTATGCTTACCTGATCGACGGAGGAACGGTCTCCTGGAGCTCCCGAAAACAGGAGCTAATTACACTATCAACAGCCGAGGCAGAATACGTTGCCACAACACAGGCTGCCAAAGAAGGCATTTGGCTGCGGAGCCTTATTGCCGAGTTGTTTCACACTCAACTCAAGGCCACAACCCTGTATTGCGATAACCAGGCTGCGTTAAAGCTCGCAATGGGTGATAATTACCATGCCCGGACGAAACATATCGATATCCGATTTCATTTTATCCACGAGACGATTAAAGATGGTATTTTCAACCTGGTATATTGTCCCACAGAGACTATGATGGCCGACATTTTAATGAAAGCCCTCGGGGCTGCGAAACTGGACTATCACACGACTGGACTCGGGTTATATTGTGCTTGAGGGGGAGTGTTGGAGCGAGCGGATACGGAAGCGACCGAATACGACGTCGGAGACAAGCGCAACCCCTAGGGGGCTATGCAAACAGCACCAACCTCGATTATCTAGGATCTTGTAGATAGGTTTCACCGGCAATCTTTTCCTTGCCGCCATCATTGGACTTTTACTTTATCTTTACCCCATCTTTACCCCATCTTATGTGTTTTCTGTGCCTCATGTAAATAGTATAAAGGACGGGCTTGAGCCCACATAAATCTCAAGGACTTCTCTGTGTGTGTTCTTCCTGCCACCTGCTTAATTCACCTGGGCGACTCAAGTCTTGCCAGTCTACCGAATTCATCCTCACCTGCTTAGTAATCAGGGGGAGTTCTTCTCGCGCAAATACCGTAACTCTCACTACCATTTGTTGATAGCCTTTCAAGAATGTTGAAACTGGAAGGACAAGAGGATTTAAGCCATAGATACGCACTTTCCTGAGGACCCGACCATGTTTAATCATTCCATGGGTCGAATTCCATCTCACTCTCATGTCTTTGACAACCATAAGGTGTCCATATTCCTGACATGCTGCCACCGCCATTGATCTGAAAACTGCATGATGCTCCAGAGAGGAACAAATTTTTGTGGTAATCATCCGCAACTATGGAAGACTCGAGGTGAGTCTGACTACATATCAACCTTTGAAAGAAAGGATAACGTGCCTTTTTAACAGGAGACAAGATATCGACATATTCAAATAGACTTTCCCTCAATTCGGTATCCCTATGAGTGTCTGCATCAACCTGTACCTTTTCGGCCTCATGTTCAAGAACAATGGAGTCAGTCTCGGGAGAATAATGGATGGGGAAATGTTTGGTTTTGTGATAATAGTCTTCGATGTTGGGGTCCTCAGCTTCGTCGAGGAGTGAGAGAATTTTTTGTGCAATGCGGTTTATTGCATGAGCCATGCAATGCACTTGACCATTCTCAGCACTGAACCTGATGTTGTATTTATTCTCGATAATAGGGGTGAGGGATTCGGCCATGGTACTATTTGAGCTTGCATTATCCATCGTGATAGCAAGAATGTATGAAATACATATTGAGTCAGTTCAATAAACCAAACTATTTCCAATGTGGAAGGGAACTTATCTTGCTAAGAGCCCCCTCTTGGACATTGCATCAGCAAACTTGCATGCGGCAGCGACACCTCTATGATCACCAATATCAAGGTGACGAAAATCAAGCAGACGGTGCACAAGGCACCAGTCATCACTAATATATGACCCAATGTTGGCAGCAAATGAATAAACCATTTGTTTGATTGTCCAGGAATCTGTAGAAAAGGAAATGTGAGATTTAACCCCCTACATAGGAGATCTGAGTTCCAATATTCAAAAGAGATCTCTTTGGTTGTGTGCACCGACATCTCATGAACCACTGTATCCTTCATTTGCTTATAAAACACATCAAGCCTCCTTCGAACAGTGGTATCTGTTGGTGCAGAAAAGTCACTCTTAAGATATGTAAATATAGATTTGAAATCTTCAGATTCCACAACAACAAAGGGTAGGTCCAAAGTGAGGATCCAACGGCATATATAATTGGTGAATCCATCTTGGGTTGGCAATACTGAAGGCTTGCATGTGCCTTCCTCAAGAAATGCAGCCAAAATTTTTTGACTTGCTGAGGTGACAGTGACGGTGTGGAAGATAAAAACATCCAGTATCAGAAAATGCGAAATCACACCACTTCCAGCCATTGGAGGATCACATGACCAATTACGAAATTAATTACGGCTATGCGCGGAAATCAAATTCGTTCTATAACTCCGTCAGTTTTGATCGGAGAGGTACGCCCATATAACTATTAGAAAGCTACGATTCACACCTTTCGAACGGTACCAAACACAAGTCGAACGGACCAGAACTGCACTCTCCAGGCCAATTTTACTACCAAAATCCGGAATTTCCAGTAAAAAACGAATTTCTCCGTCAGTTCGCATTCAATCCTTTCGGAACAACCGCGCTTAGAAAGATATAAAAAATCCGCATCCGACGGTACTGAGCACGCGAAGAACAGATCAAAACTGAACTCTACAGAGCAATATTACTATCAGAATCAACACCCATCAGTAAAAAACGAATTTCTCTGTCAGTTTACACCGGATCTTCTCGGAACCACCGCGCCCAGAAAGCTGTGAAAAATCCGCATCTAATGATACCAAGAACGTCTATTACGGATGCAAACTGCTGTTTCTGCATCGAATCCCATCCTATGCACTTGTTCCCATTATCAACCAACAACAAAACACCTTAACCACTGGACTATGCTCAAATTAATCTCCAAAACCCGGAGATATCCTTTCATTTCGCTTCCAGAATGCTCCACATGTCAGTGACCACATGGCTCCAAGCAACCACATGCTCAGCAAATGGGTGACATCACCCCCCCTCATGATTCCTTTTGTTCTCTTATGAAATGACATCACTATGACATCACCCCTCATGATCCTTTTTTCTCTTATGAATTGACTCAGCTATGACCGCATTAGTTATCATCTTTATTTTATTTTTGTTCTCACCTATGACTCACAATGACTCACCCATGGGGGAGTCATAATTCTTAAACACAGCCACCTTCAGAAAAGGTATAAAAGCTGTAGATTTCCTGTGCCCCACACAAGAATCTCCTCTGGAAATCATTACTGTCAACCACTGTCAACTTTCTGCTTGCCTCTAAAAGAACATGTCTATCTATAAGCATCTGGAGCTAAGTCATCTTCAAGTTGTTGAGACAAAGCACTGGTAGCCCTCTACCGAATCACCAAAGCCAGGATAGTTGCAGGACCTAAGTTAGAGTTGCTGGACATCCAAGGAAAAGTAAGCATAACGAAATAAACTATCAGGTTTTGAGAAAGAAGAAAGAAACATACCTAACAAGACTAACCAAGCACTGACAGTCTATAACCACAGATATCCGCATTTTACAGTAGAACATAAACAAGAATACACAAAATCAGTAAACAGACCAACACAACACGAACGACGTAATAAGCCTTTCCACAAGATCCCAACGTATAAGCCTTTCTATAAGCATCCCACACGACATATAACGCTTTCTACAGCATCACAGACGTATAAGCCTTTCACAAGCATCACTACACGATATATCATAGCATTGCATCGCAACTTGCATGCGGCAAGCGACACCTCTATGATCACCAATTCAAGTGACGAAAATCAAGCAGACGGTGCACAAGGCACAGTCATCACTAAATATGACCCAATGTTGGAAGCAAATGAATAAACCAACTTTGTTTGATTGTCCAGGAATCTGTTAGAAAAGGAAATGTGAGATTTAACCCCCCTACATAGGAGATCTGAGTTCCATATTCAAAAGAGATCTCTTTTGGTTGTGTGACGACATCTCATGAAACACTGTATCCTTCATTTGCTTATAAACTTCAAGCCTCCTTCGAACAGTGGTATCTGTTGGTGCAGGAAAAGTCACTCTTAGATATGTAAATTAGATTTGAAATTCTTCGATCCACAACAACAAAGGTAGGTCCAAAGTGAGGATCAACGGCATATATATTGGTGAATCCATCTTGGGTTGGCAATACTGAAGGCTTGCATTGCCTTCTCCAGAAATGCAGCCAAAATTTTTGACTTGCTGAGGTGACAGTGACGGTGTGAAGATAAAAACATCAGTATCAGAAATGCGAATCACCACTTCCAGCATTGGAGGATCACATGACAATACGAATTAATTACGGCTATGCGGAAATAAATTCGTTCTATAACTCCGTCAGTTTTGAATCGGAGAGTACGCCCATATAACTATTAGAAAGCTACGATTCACACTTTCGAACGGTACCAAACACAAGTCGAAACGGACAGAACTGCCACTCTCCAGGCATTTTACTACCAAATCCGGATTTCATAAAAACGAATTTCTCCGTCAGTTCGCATTCAATCCTTTCGGACAACGCGCTTAGAAGTATAAAATCCGCATCGACGGTACTGAGCACGCGGAACAGATCAAACTGAACTGTACAGAGCAATATTATATCAGAATCAACACCATCAAGTAAAAAACGATTTCTCTGTCAGTTTACACGGATCTTCTCGAACCACCGCGCCAGAAAGCTGTGAAAATCCGCATCTAATGATACCAAGAACGTCTATTGACGGAGCAAACTGCTTTTTCTGCCATCGAATTCCCATCCTATGCACTTTTCCCATTATCACAAACAACAAACACCTTAACCACTGGACTATTCTCAAATTAATCTCCAAAACCCGTAGATATCCTTTCATTTCGCTCCAGAATGCTCCACATGTCAGTGACCACATGCTCCAAGCATTCCACATGCTCAGCAAATTGGTGACATCACCCCCCCTCATGATTCCTTTTGTTCTCTTTATGAATGACATCACTATGACATCACCCCTCATGATTCCTTTTGTCTCTTTATGAATGACTCAGCTATGACCGCATTATTACATCATCTTGTTATTTTTCTTTTGTTCTCACCTATGACTCACATATGACTCACCCATGGGGGAGTCATATTTCTTAAACACAGCCACCTTCAGAAAGGTATAAAAGCTGGTAGATTTCCTGTGCCCCCACACAAGAATCTCCTCTGGAAATCATTACTGTCAACCACTGTCAACTTTTCTGCTTGCCTCTAAAAGAACAGTCTATCTATAAGCCATCTGGAGCTAAGTCATCTTCAAGGTTGTTGAGACAAAGCCACTGGTAGCCCTCTACGCGAATCACCAAAGCCAAGGATAGTTGCAGGACCTAAGGTTAGAGTTGCTGGACATCCAAGGAAAAGTAAGCATAACGAAATACATATCAGGTTTTGAAGAAAGAAGAAAGAAACATACTAACAAGACTAACCAAGCACTGACCAGTCTATAACCCACAGATATCCGCATTTTGACCAGGAGAACATAAACAAGAATACACAAATATCAGTAAACAGACCAACACAACACGAACGACGTATAAGCCTTTCCACAAGCATCCCAGACGTATAAGCCTTTCTATAAGCATCCCACACGACATATAAGCCTTTCTACAAGCATCACAGACGTATAAGCCTTTCTACAAGCATCCTACACGATATATCATTGACTACAGCTAGTCCATATCCCTTCCTATTCTCCACTGAACACCATACACATCTTACAGAGTGTGATCAACCATTGAAGCGAACCAGCCCTACGAATAACAACAGAAATACAGTCTCCCATCTACACACTGGCTGAACCAGATTTTGATTTGACAGTCATCGGAGCTCCCAACCCTTCTTCTATAACGGCTAGAGGTGTAGTGGTGGTGGAAGCCTTGGAATCAATTAGATCTTGGTGTGCCATCCGGGTGTGCGAAGTCAGATTTGATGTATTTGGTCTGGGTCTTTCGTCATCAAATGTGTTGGCCCCTTCAGATCGCTTGAACTTCCGTACACTAAAATATTATTAATCATCAAGATGGGCTATATTCGACTATTGGTGGGGGCCAACTACTTACGAACTGCAATATTTGCATTTAAATACCCATTTCTTGCCGGATGGCTCACTCTGTTTCTTGGCCGGGTGCCAGTGGTCGATATGAATACTGCTTTTTGGGATGTGGGTAGCCCTTCCTTCAACACCTCGAAGTGCTGATTCACCATCTGAGGATTCATCTTCAATGGAAATAGCATCCACCACCGACTACCAAGAAATATATATGCTAAGCAAATATGACATATTATTGTGTCCACAACGCACCGTTCCTTTACCCATACAAGTATCTTCCTCAGGCTTCAAAACTCACAGAGCGCTTTCTCTGTTTTTCCTTGGACTTGACCTTCTCTTTCTGCTTACAGGCTGCAGACTTGGCCTTATGAAGAGCATGATCCTATAAGGGGCAGGGGTTATCAATCCATTAAAAGAAATTATCTCGTTTCTAGGACCCTTACTGCATACACTGTGGGGTCGTCTGAGTCAACAACTTCCAATCCATTGCTGTCTTGTTGAACTGATGCAAGAGATTCATCATCTGAGTCGGCAAGCTTTCTCTTGGTGGGCTTTGCAAGTGAATACATTTCATCTTCTGAATCATCGCTATCGAGAAGTGATTCTGGCAAGATTTTAAGGGACTATCTAAGTAATCGTGATGATAGCCACAATAGAAATGGATCTAATTCATACCCTGAAGTGGCGCGAGGAGGCCCCCTGCAGCAATACCAGGCCTTGCTTTGCTCTTTGGCATGGAAGTAGAATTCTCTTTACTAGAACCTACTCTGCCTGGGACACCGTCTCCTGATTGAGCTTTTCCTTGAGGCTTTGTAGATTATTGCTAATTACAATCCTGGTCCATTATTTAAGTGTGAAATGGACCCTGATGTATTGATGCACACTCACACTTTCTGGACTAGATCTGTTACTTGGTTAATTCGCAAAGCCAAAATAGACTGGGAGCCTTCAATAGGGGGTTTCACGCACCACAAATTCTTCCCAAATAACTCCCAAATAGTGTAGCCAAATGAGATTTGAGAGTTTCTCAAAAATGGATTTGAGAGTGATTTGAAAACTGATTTGGAGCTACCTGAGCTCCAAATCCCTTTTCAAAAGTGCCCAAATCTTAGCTTTACAATTCAAAAATGGATTTGAGAGGAATTTGAAGAGTGATTTGGAGCTCAAGTAGCTCCAAATCAGTTTCAAATCATGTGCAAATTGGTTTTTGGGAAACTCTCAAATCTCATTTGGCTACACTATTTGAGAGCTATTTGGAAACAATTTTCGGTGCGTGAAACCCCCTAATGCCAGGTGCGTCCATGAAAAACTCGAAGCTCTTGGCAATGAGGTCCATCCCATTGATGCCACAGACAATATTGTCTTCAACCTTTTCTTTGCGGTCCAGGCATGGCTGAAAGCAATATTCATAGGCTTTATTGATTGCATAGTAAGGGCCATCTTCATCCCAAGTCCTCATGCCGAAGGCCTGTGCCACAATTCCATCAGGCTTTCCAATAGGTATGTTACTGGGAAGGTCTCTAATTGCCTTCCGGAGGCCCTCTAGAGCACATAAACATTCAACACGTTCAGGACTGGAATCATGCAGTAGAGCCATAGAGAGTTACAAGTCAAGGGCAGGCAGGTCACCTAAGAAAAATTGAGGGTAGTTTGAGGGAGATAGTAGGGGTCACCGATAGCTAAAAATAATTTTCAAAAAATTCTGATTGCTGAAACCTGAGTCCGGAGTAATCAGGAAATAGTTCCCAGACCTCTCTGAGTCTCTGGGGGGGGGGCTGGGCCAGTCTCTGGCCTGTTCTGAGCCTGTACAGCGACCTATTACTAATATATTAGTACTCATTACACAGGTATTACAGGCCTGCCAGTAATTAATACTAATAGTATGCTATTATAATATATTATAATACGGATTTAATAGTAACACCATGGAGCCTTATCATTTGGCAATGCCCATGAGAATCCGGAACATGCCGCCGGACTTTCCCTTAGTCTTGTACCTGGTTCCGGATTGAGGTCTGGGCTAGTGCATGTGAAAGAAAAGCTCTGGTTTATCTCATGAGAGCACTATGTAACTAACTAAATGTCAGCAGTGGTTGCAGAAAAAGTGGGAGCACCATGAGAGAGAGAGAGAGAGAATCTGATTTGTATCCTGCATAGGCACGGAAGGCGCCGAGAGTGGTTTACTGTACCTAACTATGTGAGGAGACAGTAACGAGGTTGCAAGCGGGGATGGGAATAACTAGGTAAGGAAGTTCGGCGGGCAGATGGGGTTTAGTTACAATAATAGTAGCATAGAATATGGAAAGATAACAGGCATAGGGGCATGGCGGACAATAAATAACTATAGACATAGAGGAGAGGAGTGGGAAGGGTCGGTGCGGATCGTGTTCAGTGTTTCTCTGGGAGCACCATGAGAAAGCTCAATGGGACGGTTCGCACAAAATGATTGGCTGCAGATGCAAAAGCACTCCGCGAATTCAAAAGTTTGACCTGATCCTGCTCGGGCACCGTACTCTCGGGCACCGTACTGAGGTCCTTTGTGGATTCCTGATCTAGTTGAACCTTGGCTTTTTACTGGCACAAGCATCTAGGTGCAGTCCCACTGCCATGCTGCTTCTTACTGGCAGACCTTGTGTCTCAAGTGAGGATTTTAGGCAGTTTTTCCTGCCACTGCAGTTTTTACTGCCGCCTCCTGACAATGCCACATGGGTCCCATAACCTAATGAGCAATGGTGCTCGGCGGAAGCTTACACACATGTAGAAGAGAGAGCACTAAGTATATACATTATGTAATTGATTGTATATTCCTCTCAACAATATCCAACGGGCAGCTGTGTAATTGAACAGAGAAGGATCACGAGGTCCCGACATTATTGAGCAGGTAGGACCTCGCAAAGTCACTGCACGATGATGCCACAGACGCCGAAGAAGCAGAGGAAACAACCTCACCCCCAGTCCTCTAATTATAGGCAAGGCCGGGAATAGTATCACGTATATGTTAACGGCGGAAATTTGACTCTCACCAAACACATTCAAACACAGCGAATACAAATGGCGCGTCTTATGTCACCTCCGTGTTCATCTCATCCAAAAACACCCTTAGCTCCAGTCGACATCATTATCCACCCCTAGCTCTTCGCATTATCAAACACCTTCTCTCACGTGTTCGACAGAGACTGTCGTTGGGTGACTCGTCACTTCTTTTCAATGTTCAGGCTCGTTTTTCTCACTACGCTCGCATGTGCGTATGCCCTGCCTGCATTTACCCACACCTTTTCCATACCAAAAATCATTGGCAGGAACGAGTGGAATCCTAGCTCTTCATTTACCCACGGCGATCTTCAAAACCGCGCCAATCTATACACAGCACAACTCCCGATACTGTCACACTGACCTTCGATGATGGGCCATACGACTTCATGTACAATATTTCTGATACTCTGACCGCTAACGGCACCAAAGGTACGTTCCATCCGTTGGATTTCTTGGGCTCGCGACCTGATCCTCTCTGCCCCTCGGTTTATCTAGGAATTTTTTTTGTCAATGCAAGTTTGTGATCTGTGGTTCGTATGGGCAGCGCTCCCCTTGAAAAGGCTTTCCACATCGGGGTCCCATCTGAACGTCGTAGGGCTATAATTATCAATTCGGATGAGAAAATCAAACGGTTGCAGTATGTTGTGGCCCAAGGACGCCAAATGGCCTCTCATACGTGGGTATATTTCGCAATTTCGAAATTCATGTTAGTTCCTGGCGTAATTATCTTGTTGCGCTTAGATGCCCCCATCCTCACCTCGAAGATGCAAGTCCCTATTGGATGTTCTTCACTGCTTTGGTACTGATTTCTTTGCTTCTTTTGCGTACCGATACCGTCTATAGCTGAACGACGATCAAGCCAAGTGGCGCCGCTGTTTTCTTTCGCACAAAGTGACGACTTATTCTCTTTACCCGTCCAGTCCGAGAAGAGCTTTCCAAGATCGATGGCAAGCACATCACCCCCTGTATTAATAGTTAAAGAAAGCAGCGACATTCCCCTTTCCTCATCTCATCCTCCCCAATTTAATCCACGGGCACTCATTTTCCCTCCGGTTCTATAGAGGCTATCCTCCGAATAACAGGTCTCAAGTCTTCATTCCTGCGTCCGCCCTTCGGATCCTACACCGAATCTGCTCGCTCCATAGCCGCCTCTCGAGGACAGGCCTTGGTCATTTGGTCATATAATTCTGGGGACTCTAAGCCCAATGCCCGAAGCTCGTCAAGCGTGCGTGAGCAACGAAGCGTCTATGATTCATATTTAAACGCAAAGAAAACCAGTGGCATTTTTTTTGAACCACGAGGTGCGCTGTATTCCTCAAATTCCTCGAACTTAGAATCGATTGAGATTGGGTATGTCCTTCTTTGATGGGAGAGCCCTACAGGCATACGATACTACGGCTCATGAGCTCGTACCGTACGCTGTTACCAAACTCAAAGCTGCCGGGTACAAGATGGTTACATTGGCAGAATGTCTTGGCTTGCATGCATATCAAGGTGCACCTATACCTGTGCCCCCTCCAAGAAAAATGTGTGTGGCCCGCGTCTGTTGCTGTATTCGCTCGTTTTATTGACTGCTAGAATTGTTGTAGCACACTTGGAAATGTTAACACTCGTATAAATTTCAAAACGAACGTGATTTACAATGGTACCGGGGTCTCAAATTCTCCATCCATTCATGGCCCCACCCCACTTCCACATTATATATTATATATGGGCAATATATACCTTACCTTAATTCCCACCTTTGGTATAATCTTAACCCCCCCTCGCTTTTGCAATAACAATTGGCTTCGTGTGCGTTACCTTGGAATCCACACATTATTCTTTTGCAGAATTGTCGTTCTCACGGATGCAATATCTTGAGAGGTAGGATCTTGGGCCAGCGGGTTCGGCCATCTTGTAGTCAATTTGCACTTATACGGCCTATAGCGCTGGGACGGGACATCGATCGTTTCCAAATGTCGATGATTCTGCACAACAAAAGTATGACATTGGAGAAGGTATGCAACCCAGGATTTGGTAGGCGAGAAAAGAGGTCAATCAGAGAGGACATACATGGTGCTGGCCAGGTCAAGCCGAGTGGAGCTGGTCTCCTGAAGCTCATTCGTTCGGATGTCTGTGCGACACATCGCACCAGAAATCCTAGAAGAGTGTGCTCACATGAGTAATGAGCCCTACAAGGGGACCAGGAGGGATAATAAAAGCGAACGCACAGAAATGATGAATAAGAACGAGGAGCTAAGTTGCCATGGTTCATCCACGGACAACACGCCCGTCGGACTAACTCCCCGAGCGAATTTATGACGGGATCCGCGGCCAAGAGAGGTACGTGGCGTGAACGCGAAGGAATACCGCCAAAGCAGAGTGGGGAGAACTTTGCTGGTCTCCATCAGGGCAATGTTTTTCCCCTGTCATATGTGGGAATGTCAGCGTGCGTGACATGGAGGATGATGTTGCTCCTCGCTCACCAAGCATACCCGTGTTCCTGCTCCGAACTACAAAAAAGGAAATCAGAGTACTGGAGAAGCGTTTCTGAAACGCTACGTGCTGCGAGGATACTCTTCTCCATCGCAATCTTCTCAGCATCCGAAGCCTCGAGCCAGCGCTCGGGTCGGTATACCTCCGCGTCCTCTCCAAATACGGTGGGAGTCATCTGGAAGACAAAGGGACTAACGCCCACGCTCGTCCCCTCCGGTATGGCATACTTCCCGAGGGCCAAACCGCCTTCTGGAACGTATCTCGGCAGGTTGATCCCAGCTGACGGAATGACTCGAAGGGTCTCCTTTATGCATGCCTGGAAGTACTCGAGCTTGACGGCCTGGGCATACATCACTCCGCCCCCATCCAGCCTGCCCTCCACGACGGCATCGTCGATCTCTATTTGCAGCTTTTCATAAACACGGGGGTACTTCAGTAAGAAGTAGAAGAAGGCTGAAAGCAGCACGGCAGTCGTGTCGCTTCCGGCTGCGAGGATATTGTCGCACTCAATCATAACCTCATGAACAGACCACGGGGTATTGGTGCCAGGATACTTCAAGGCGATGAATTGGGCGAGCATGTCTTGCCGTCCCGAGGCTCCATCTTCTCCAGCTTGACTGGTCTGAGCATATCGTGCACTGACAAGCTTGAATGCCCGTGTGAAGATTGCGCGAGGGCTGTGTTTCGCGAATAAGATGCTCAGCCCGATGTATGTTAGGTGTTTTGGCCATGGAGAGGGAATGACGGACGCGACAGAGGCGAAGGCTATCGCTGTTCTTGTGGCGTCGAGGAAGTTCTCCGCATCTGTTCCACTTCGTAAAAGGTCAAAATCGTGCCCGAACTTGAGAATGGCACAGGTTCAGGGCTAAACCGTTTAATAGAAATCACGAGGTACGTACACCCAGTTCTCCAATTACATCCATACTATAGAAGTGCAAGAACTTGCTCATGTCGACTGATGCCCTGTCGTTATCAGACGCTTCGATGTGGGTGTCGAGGATCTTGAGCAGATTATGAACGCAGGGGTTGACGTATTCTTCCAGTTTGATCATCGAATTCAAAGAATATACGTGAGCGGACTGAAATGATGGTTAGGATGAAAAAAAAGACGCGTATTTATGGCAGCTGATAGCTACCAGACGTCGCCTAGCGGAGTGCTTGTCTGGATCGATTTGAGAAAACATATTCGGAGTCGAGGTCTCTGAGAATAGTCCGGTTGTCTGTGTAGTTTTCCCGCACCCATAGAAAAACTCACGAAAAGCTGCATAGAAGTTTGTCTTATGGTATTTATTGCCGTGGGCATATATGACCTTGACCGCCTCAGGGTCCGTTGTGCTAACAGACGTTGGCCCTATCCGAACACAGTCACCATATGTGTCATGAAGACGTTTGAGAGCCCAGGCATAGTCTCTCTCGTAAGTATGGTAAATTTGCCAGAATGGGAGTCCAAGCCGCGCAGAGAGGGGTCCGGGAAGAGGTGATAAGGAATGAAAAAATAGGTTGTAGACGAAGTACGAAACAAGCAAAGTGAAGATTCCAAGCAAGATTTGGGAGGTATTGGGGATCGCTGCAGAGAGCTTTGAAAGCAGGGCCATACTACCGTACTGTACGGTAGACTATTCGGCTAGACGCCCGAAAGGTTGGTGGGTGGACTCGCAGTAATTAGACCTCGGATAGCTTGCGTCAAAGCCAAGATGGAGGTAGCAAGCAGCCAGTACACGCACTCTTCTGGCCGCAGGTGGGCGTACCGTGGGAGTTACAGATTGAATTCCGCATGCGGTTTCATCTTTAATTTTTTGCGTTCTTCTAGGGGCCGTCGGGTGCCCAAAAGATTTCAAGTCTGCCCGGGAATCCCCGAACGCCTCGAGGCAATGACATCGCAGCCTGAAGACGACTCGGACTTCTTCGAAAGGGAAAGAGCGCGTCTTATCGTGGAGATAAGTAGTGTACGTGTCCGTGTTGAGATGGGATGCATCTCGCCCTACTTACTTTTTTTTCGTGTTGCAGGGCTTCGAGACCCTGCTCTCCGAGCAAAACACGCTCAATCAGAAGCTGGATCAGGTCAGGGAGGTGGGAGGGGAGTTTTCAACGGTCGCTACTCTTTGGTCGCACTTTCACGAACTCATGCGGGAGCAAGAGCTCGTGGCGTCGGAGCTATCGAAGTCAGTTGGTGGTGGGTACGCAGGTTCCGGTAGTCATCTCGTTGGGAAGCCTGTCACAAACGCAAACGAATGAAATTGGACGTATCCCCTCCACTTGTATACAGCAGTAATTTTGATACTGGCCGAAGGAATGAGCTGTCATGTGGGCCACCTGAACTCTCATGGGCCACGAGCCACAGCCTAATGGAGCTCGCCACAGAACAATCTACAGGGTACAATTGCAAGTGTAGCGCATCTGTATCTCGTATCTACCGTATGGGCCTTATCTCCGGTATTAGGACGCTTGGGGATGCCGAATCTCAGCTCGAGCCGAAGTGCGGGCTAGGGGTCGACCAAGGTGTGTTCTCTCCTGACACGGAGGCACCTCGCCTCTGGGCGAGGATTACTGAAATTGCTCTCTCGATTTTGACGTAAACTGCTTCATTTGATTTGGCGTGGGGAGTAGGGATACAAGGTACAAAACCGCCAGGGGCCACAACACAAGGTATGGGGACAAGACAACAACCGAACGACTGGGCTCTAGGCAGACCCGTACAAAAACTCAATCACACTTTCATCTCGGTGAGTCCATCGACCTCACCGTCCTTCTCGTTTCCCTCGCGTCGCCTCCACTTCTTGCCCATCATCTCTTTAAACATTTCGACGCTTACTTTTCCCTCGCGCACAGTATCCGCGAATCTTCCAACCGGATCAACGAGAGGCTGGAGGGGCGTGTTGAGATCTGGGGCGAGGAAGCAAATGGCCGTGTTCCTTCTGGCCGATTCAATAGCCTTGACGCGATGTTTGACAACCCTGATCTTTCCCCCTGAGAGCACATGCCCGCACCATCCCCACACCAACACGGTCTCATTACCGGGAATGGGAAGCCATTGCTTCGTCGAGGGATCTTCAAACTCGAGCCCGCCCGATCCATCCTGGAAGATCAGGGTAGCGGTGCCGTAATCACGGTGCTCACCGCATCCATGTCGACGAGAGGTAGGACCACGATGATAATCGGTCAATCGGAAGTTATTATTGCCTTCGCGATGGATGTCTCGGAGGTCGACCTCGACTTCAGGAGTGGATATCACGTTTGACGTCGCATGAAGGACTAAAGGCACCAACTTCTCTTCCACAGCTTCGAAGAACTTGACTGCAGCGTCGAACTCGATACCCAAATCCTTGCGCAATCCGTCATCCTGGAGGTATTGGAGTCTCTGAGCTGAGAGATCGAGTGTGACCTTGTTGTCTATCGCCTCGTCGTCGGTCAACTTCCCCGCGAGCTTGATGACGCCGCGTTTGGGATAGGTGCTGTTCAAGCGAGCCATAAGCAAGGGAGACTGATAGAGGGTATCGAATAGGCGTTGAATGGCCTCGAAGTCGGGCTGGGTGGGGAGATTTCGAATGTACACGAGGCCAGTGCTCTGAGCAGCGTCGGAAACTATTTCCTGGGCAGCAGTTAGGGTGTCGCCAACCAGGTCTACGACCGGAATCGACATTGTCGCCACAGCATTGTGGGCAACAGGGGTAGGAAGTAAGAGACTGGGTACGGCGACGCAGGCAGACATGAGGGATAGTATAACACTGGTATTGGCACGCGAGTGGTTGATGATAAGAAAGTGAGACACTGGTCTAGAGCCTTTATACTATATCAGGACATTACGTAATAGGGATTGAAAACCAAGGCCTCTGTACGCGTATTCCGTGTCAAGTTGCTTTGGGGACTGCAGAAGCCTAGGTTACGCTGGAGAGAACCAAACCGGCGAGGTAGGCACACGAACCACAGGAGAATTTCGATCCATTGCATTAAGGGATCAAAACCCAGCATTACTGGGGGCAGATAGGGGCGTCGCGAGGAGTATTCCGAAAAATCATCAAGAGTGGCTTAAGCTTAAGTACAGAATCACTGGGACGTGAGAGACGCGAAACTGAGAATGATGCGCGTCGGTTTGTGATTTCAAAATCAGCAGCAGACCGGATACAAGTTCGGCCCCTAGCGGGAGCGCCGCCTAGGACCTGCACCGTTCTCACTGGGAACTGGTGGCGAATTCCTGTTGTCGGTCTCTAGGTACAACTGGGGCGGTGTTGATATAGTGTCCCCCCTGTCTTCCACTGACTTCCCGTGGAGCTCGCATACCATCGTTCACTCAAGTGCAGGAAATGGCGCAGGGCATTGGCCAGTGTCCTATTTGCACTGATTCCCTCGCTGATCCCTGCGTTCTCCCGGCGTGCGGTATGTAGGATCTCTATCTGGCCCATCTAATCGAATTGCAACATTATAGAATTCGTTCCGACTGTCCTTTCTTTGCTCAGGACACGTATTTTGCACAGAATGTATCAACGCCCATTTTAGCTCGCCCACCGGCCGGCAGAAGAAATGCCCTGTGTGCCGTCGACCTATGGCGAATCAGTATCCTATCAAGCTTTTCCTCGACTCCGGAGACAATCGACCGTCTAGTAGCCTCATCAATAGCTCGTCGTTTGCCACCCCATCAACTTCATGGGCGGAAGCTACTATTCCCATACCTTTATTTACCATTATTCACCTCAAGAACCTTCGAGCAGAGCTCGCTTCGCTCCAGACGGAGCACACCTCTGTGAAATCCCAACTTCACGCGGCTCTAAATAGTAAACGGATTGCCGAAAGGACCGTTGAGGAACTTTCAGTGGCACAGGAGCAATGGCGGGTTCAACGTGATTGGCTCTCGCGGGAGTGCGAGGCACACAAGAGTGCCGCTGAGGAACGCAAAAGCGACCTACATGCCCTCGTTGCCGAGGTCCGATCATTGAGAGAGCGGGTTAAGCGTTTGTCTATCGATTCCAAAATCATCGAACCAGGGTCCGAAGGCTCGAATATATCCGGAGACTCGAAGGCTTGTGGCCAACTTATCCCTTTCCGCATGCTCATGCTGATTACAATCCTTAGGTTGAACAACACGATCACATCTCCAGGATCCTAGATACAATCCCAGAATTGAATTCTGCATCCGTCCCTTCATTGGAAACATCTGTGTCTTTGGCACTCAACTCGTTCTCCACCCCTCCCTTTGTCAAGGGTACACCCTTACAATCCAAGGCCACGACAGAGATCGAGAGGCGGTGTTCCACCAGCGACCTTCCCCCTCTACTATCTGTCATGGCACACCCTGGAGGTACTGAAACGTGCGGCGTCCAGTATGATCTGCCAGTACAGACCGCTGTGCCATCTTCTGCACAGACCTCGGACTCGGTCACTGGGGCTCTCCCTACGAAGAACCTAAACTTTGTATGTTCCCGTCGCCGCAAGCACAAGAATTTAAGAGCCTCCGGAATCCGTGTTGCTGGACGGAAACGATGATTTTATTATCTGCGAACGCGCTCTCTTAATGTGTTGCAGATTCCACCTTCGCAGGACTCTACACCTTTTTAGACCCCAGATTCATTCACTCTAAGGATGACTTTGCGCCTTCCTACTCATCCAACTATACGCTGTGTATACTCCCAAATGGTTACTCCCTCCTGTACTCTGTTCCAGTTTGCACCCATGGGGACATGTTGCCCTTTATTGTAGCTTCCATTTCCGCCTCGACATAGACCTGAGGAAGTCGTCGTTCTGGATTGTTTCCTTAGGAGGTTTTCGGCTTCCGTGGTCCACTCGTATTTGCCCACGGCATTCGAAGCTACTGAGCGCGTTGCAAATGTTGGGATCTTTGAAATATGCCTGCACAATCGCCCATTTGAATTCCAGAAGGTGACCCGGGGACAGATGTTTGGGACTGTTTGTCCGAGCGCGCGAGTAAATAAAGATGACGGAAGCAAATCCTCATCTTCGACTCCAGGCCCCTATCTCTGTTGAATCTCAATCCCACAATCCCGCGATGAGCGAGGGGGTTGCATTCTGCACTATTTGCTTCGAGGCAGTCCTTAACGAGGGAAATGGGGGGTGTCTCAAATGTGGTACGCATCATCCACGTCCGTCGCGCTGAATCGCGTTGACTTTAAGCCTTGTCGCGTATCCTGGGGTTGTACCATGATGGCATTTGGGTGCCAATGCTTTCTAGGCCACGTACTCCACTTGGATTGTCTGAACCTGGCCCTGAAATCAGGGACTGATGGGAGGAGGTGCCCTATCTGCCGACAACGGAGCAACCAGCCTCCGATCCGTTTATTCTTCCATGATCTCCGCGCCCACTCGAGCCCAGGGGCCTCCGCAAGTCCCTCCCGAGCAAAATCTTCCCAAGACACGCCCGGCCATGCGTTGGCCCTCAAACGGATCCACCAACTCGAGCTCGACATTTCCTCCGCCACATCCGCCTATGAACACGCCCATAAAATCGCACAAAAGGCTCGTTCTGCCAAAGCCGAGGCTGAGCACCAAGTGCAAAGGCTCTCAGCTGAGCGAAATGATCTCCTTGTGGATAAAGACGAGCGCATCAAGAGTATGAACCGGTTGTCAGACGCATACACTGCGGCTTTAGGAAGGGTGGTAGACCTTGAGGGTCAAGTTAGCAGGGCCACTGAATCCCTGCGGGATGCTCAAGATGAACATGCGAACTTCGCAGACATAAAGCGAATGTATGAAAGCCAACTGCGAGGAACAAAAGTCAAGGTTTGCGGATTTCAGCCCCTCACTCTTCACATCCGTCTAATAGTATATGGATTAAGGCGAAAGCAGATCTTGAGGCGAAAGACCAAACAATCCGGGAGCTGGAATCGCTCCTTGCCGTAGCACGATCTTCCTCAAATCATCGCTCCTTCCGACGCCCGCACATGAAATATAATGTGCCCAATCCCGAAGATTTCCGCGATCCGCTTGACGATTGGGAAACTTCAGGCGCTGTTCGATCGCAAGCGCCGGACAGTCCTTGGTCTACGTCGTATGGAAGTAGCTCGATGGGAGGATCGTCGCCTGGGAGGCGTTCTTGCTTGCCTGGGATGTCTTCTCCCTTCGGACGGAACCGCGGTTCATCATCACTGGAATTAGACCCATCCATGTTCATCACTCAACGGGATCCAACTGAATTTGGTCCTCCCCCTTCCAAACGTCCGAGAGGAGGCGCCGATAGCCCATCGGAGGTGGCAGGCGTCAGGGTTCGGCATGGAAAGGCCATTGGTGCTGTCGCAATCGGTCCTATTCGGTCGCGCAGGCTGTACTCCCGAATATGAGGCACCTGCGCTTCACACAAACGTAGAATACAATCAGGCTACAAAGATTAATACAACAAATACAGGAGGTAATTCCCTAAGGAACGGGCCTGGACCATATTACTCCTGTAGTCCTGACCGAACAATGAGACTTGGTAAGATTACACAGCTGAAGTGATTCACAACAAGAACCGAGAAATTCCAAGTACAAAAGATACCTGCGAAAGCTCGGACACCGTACTAGGACGCTTCGAAGCGGGCACGAATACGAGCCCGAACGTCTTGGGCTAGATTCTTAAGCTCCTGTTTCCCAGAGAAGAGATAACCCCCGTGCCGGGTCGAAAGATTCTCTTGAATAGCAGCCGCGAAAAAGAAGCAATTTTCCTGAGGTTGCCGGGAGCGTCATGGTCAGTGAAAAGAACATCCGGAAAACGAACTGATACACACTGGCCATAACTTGTACTCCACAGATTCCTCGGCCACGATCGTAAGTAGCTTCTCAAGATCGAGTAGTGTGGGTGGTGATTCAAAGCGAATATCCGCCTCCACCATGCTGGGCTCTTCTTCATAAAGAATATCTTGCTCAGAGCCACATATTCTTGCCTGCATAATCGCCAATGAGAAAACGACATAGGGCATTACAGTGTTGGCCAGGGTCTGGGAACTCACAGTGTCTTTAGCCGGGAACGTAGAAAAAAGCGAGCGAATCCCGGATTGTGCACGCTTAGCTGCGCGCTCCACACGTAACCAAAGGGTCATGCCCTCGGTCCGCGGACACGCATGACAAGGAATTCGTGTTTTACTCCATGGATTTCTTTATGTCGGACTACAGACAAAATCTCCCCAGATGGAGTAGAGCTGAGATATTCACAGAGTTGCGCAATAGACATTGTCAAAGCGCCGGCTGATGAAGGAGCACTCTTGAACAGGTTTTTAGAGCTTGGCAAATGATCGCTTAACGGATTACTAGAAAAGGGACTCTAGATATCACGCTAATATAAGGGAACCATCCTCGCACTTTTAACAGTGAGGCATGGACTCACCCTCAGAGCCGGCCCGCTAGGACTGGACGTAGGTTTCACAACTGGACCGGCAGTCTCCATATGCACCACTCTCGGAGGAGATGACCTCCTTCGCTGTGACCTAGGCACTACAGCAGGAGGCTGTACTGATTCGAGTGCTGGCTGGGGGGCGGGATTTCGTGGCTTGTGCTTAACGGGTGCTTGGGCCTTGGACCGTGCCCTTTCTGCTGATGCGACGGATGCATTTGATGATTGTCTTGGCCTTGAACTTGACCTTGACGATGATCTTTGTATTATAATTTGAGGTGATTTTGGCCGAGACGCCTTTACTACGGCCGGAGGGGGGGTGGTCGCCCTTTTTCTCTGCTGTCCACCTAGAGCTGGAAGTATCGACCTCCCTCGCATGTTTCCACGGGGTAGTTTGGGGGGATCTTCCGCTGTCATAACGATCGCGCCAGGGACCGCATGGCCAAGAGGCCGTCGAATGGATGCACGATGGAACACGCCTGTTTGTTTAGGGGGTGCCGCGGTTCCTCGCAAAGGACCTATGGTTCCCATCCCAAGGTGAACAGGAATCACTGGTTGGGGCATGAGGGGTCCAGCAACTTCAGGGGCATGAGTAAATCTCGACTGCGAAGGAACGAGTGGTCAGTTAGGACCGTCTTAACCATGGAAAACGATAGACATTACCTCTATGCTCCGGTTCCAACCCAGGGTATCGAATGGTGGAGTCTCATAGACCGCCTTGAAATCATCAGGATCAACAAGAGGGAGAGAAGAAGGTTGTTCTGTAATTGCTTGTCGTAATTGGTCCAGTAGCTCGAAAACTTTCGTAAGCCGGGAATCGCGCTGTTGGCGGGTCAGATGAAGGGTACTGGAAAGAACCCGCGAGAGAATATCGTGGATCAAATGGATCATGTGGTTCTCAACTAATTTATCGACTTTAAATGTCGATGAGGGACTGCAGGAAGCATAGAGGTAGCGAATTTGGTCCCGCAGCGTCTGTCCGAGAGCCTGGAGCTCAGCTATGTGAGGAGAAGTGACTTAAATTCTATGAAAAGGGACGTCGAGGCTCTGGAACTAACCAGATGTGGGAGGCGGAGGTGCGAAGGCATCAATTGCATGCAGTAGTGCATCGCAGTGCAGCTTTAGCTTGGTCCACCATGTCTCACTATCGCTGTGAACACCTCGATTGGCGCTCAGTCCGAGAATTGACGAAATGCAAGATTTCAGACAAATCGCAACGGATATTTCGTATGTAGAGAGATGGTCCCATATCCTATGGACCTGATCCTGAATTTGGGTTTGTTCCGAGATGAGGGCTTTCGACTCGTAAGACTGTTCCTCAATCTCGTATTGCCGTCGCGTGGTGTCGAGCTTCAGTGCTTCCCGATTCAGAGGTGCCAACTTGACACTCCAGAACTACGAAGCACATCTTTATCAGATAGGAATTCCCAAGCAACCGGGAAGAAATGCAAGGGACCAACCTTATTGATCGCATAGCACTCTGGATGCCAGCATTCACCTTCGCTCCGGGTGACGGAGTGCGCAAGGACTGCGGTGGTACAGCCGGTGCATTTTGGTGCAAAGCGCGTGGAGTAATGGAAACGACAGTAAACCAGTTTATCACACCAATAGTTTGTCTCATGAGGGTGGAGAATCGTAGCACAAACTGTGCACCTGAAATGATCCGAATGATAATTCTGACCATGGGCGGCAACGTAGGGCCCCTTCAATGATCCGCCGCAAGTAAAACACGTCATTTCTGGAGCCATTTGTGTCAGGCTGAGGTGAAGGGGGCTATGGCTGAATGGCTGAAGATTAAGCGCTGGTTGTGACTCATGAGGAAGATAAGGGACTTCCGGAAGTTTCCGAAAGCCGAGTTTAGGCGCCTAGGGCTTTTCGCTTAACAGTATCAGTTCCAATCTTGAAACGCTTCCTGGGCTTTCTTTCGAATTCAAGCTCTTACAAAGGAATGCGTGGGGGAAGGGTGGATTTCGCCCCCATCGGTACTTAGGAACAACTTTCGTTACTGGAAACAAGGTCGAATACGTGCCACTGGTTCGCCACCCTGCATCCCTAGCACTCTATTGTGCAACCTTATATCGCACATGAGAAACCAGGGGTACTAGATAAGGTAGTGGTATTACATACTCATCGACCCTCCGGCTATCTCCGGAGTCACGTGCATGCGCAAAATATTCGTCGCCCAACTTGTTCACTGCTGGGGAAGAGTCCCAGACATGCCCAGACCTCAAGTGTATTACATACATAAAAAGGTTATTTACAGAATATATTTTCTAACTTATTACCTTATCATGCTCTTGCTCAATGTCAAGTGCCATTGAAGGGGGAGGGCAATGATGTCCATGGTACTTTTTCATTGCCCATGCTGCCTCTGAATAGCCATCCATGAACCACATGGATCTATTTGAGAATCTAGGGTAAGCAGGTCAGTGGCCCACCATCAAATGGTAACAATCAGTGACTTACCATCACATGTTCAAAAGTGGAATGCAGTGAGCACTTTTTTTTTCCAATATGTTGAAGTCAGATGAGACCTTGAAAAATTTCCCTAAATTTTCAATTGAAGCCTGCATCTTCCTTTTCAATCTTGGCATGATGAGAACTGATGAAGGTGTGTTGAGGGCTCCCAAGGTAGTTCCGGAAATTGCCGAAATCCATGGCAAACTCCGATTTCCTTTTTTGGAACGCAAAAAAACCACCCGATAAAATTTTATTCATCCCCAAATAAAAAACTAAGCACTTTTCATTAGCACACTTTTTTAACTACTAAAGCTCATTAACCAACACAAATTTTCAAAATCTGTTTCCTAGCAATGCTTCCTATGCATATTTTCAGCCTATTCTAGGAGCCCAAATTCCCCCCAAAGGTTTGTGTTGGGAGCTTAAGACGTTGCATGTCGGAAGCAAAACAGTCGATGAGTATGTAATACCACTACCTTAACACAAAAGATACAGGAAGCCGTGCTCGATCTGATCGGATACACTCACCTGTCTTGATGCCCCTTCAAACAAATGAATCGTACAAGTAAGTATACAACAACATCAATAACAGAAAAAAACACAATTAGCAAGCACGATAAGAACGATTACTATTGCAGAGGTGCGACATTGTGGAAACCACAGCCCAGCTAATAGAGTTCTTCCACTTTGGTACGAATGCGATTTCTAACCGCTCGAGCGAGGTTTTTATGCCCTAGTTTTCCAGAGATAAGACGACCGTTATGCCGTGCGGATAGAATCTCCTGAATAACAGAGGCAAAGAAGAAACAATTTTCCTGGGGAAAAAAAAAAGAACACCGGTAAAAAAACCAATCGGGTGAAGGTGAAGGAACATAGTGGAGGTTTGGACGAACCGGCCACAAGGTATAGTGCACTGATTCTTCAGTTACAATGTTAAGTAGCTTATCGAGATGGAGGAGAGTAGGCGTTCTCGCGCGCCTGGGATGTCTTCTCGCTTCGGACGGAACCGCGGTTCATCATCCCTGGAATTAGACCCATCCATGTTCACCACTCAACGGGATCCAACTGAATTTGGTCCTCCCCCTTCCAAACGTCCGAGAAGAGGCGTCGATAGCCCATCGGAGGTGGCAGGCGTCAGGGTTCGGCATGGAAAGGCCATTGGTGCTGTCGCAATCGGTCCTATTCGGTCGCGCAGGCTGTACTCCCGAATATGAGGCACCTGCGCTTCACACAAACGTAGAATACAATCAGGCTACAAAGATTAATACAACAAATACAGGAGGTAATTCTGTAAGGAACGGGCCTGGTCCATATTACGCCTGTAGTCCTGACCGAACAATGAGACTTAGTAAGATTACACAGCTGAAGTGGTTCACAACAAGAACCAAGAGATTCCAAGTACAAAAGATATCAACGAAACGGGAACAACCTGCGGAAGCTCGGACGCCGTACTAGGACGCTTCGAAGCGGGCACGAATACGAGCCCGAACGTCTTGCGCTAGATTCTTAAGCACCTGTTTCCCAGAGAAGAGATATCCTCCGTGCCGTGCCGAAAGATTCTCTTGGATAGCAGCCGCGAAAAAGAAGCAATTGTCCTGAGGATGCCGGGAGCGTCGTGGTCAGTAAAAGGAACATCCAGAAAACGAACTGATACACACTGCCCATAACTTGTAATCCACAGATTCCTCGGTCACGATCGTAAGTAGCTTCTCAAGATCGAGTAGTGTGGGTGGCGATTCAAAGCGAATATCCGCCTCCACCATGCTGGGCTCCTCTTCACGAAGAATCTCTTGCTCAGAGCCACTTATTCTTGCCTGCATAATCGCCAATGAGAAAACGACAAGGGAAGTATAGAGCATTACAGTGTAGGTCAGGATGAGGGAACTCACAGTGTCTTTAGCCCCGAACGTAGAAAGAAGCGAGCGAATCCCGGATTGTGCACGCTTAGCTGCGCGCTCCACACGTAACCAAAGGTTCATGTCCCTCGGTCCGCGGATACGCATGACAAGGAATTCGTGTTTTACTCCATGGATTTCTTTATGTCGGACTAGAGATAGAATCTCGCCAGATGGAGTAGAGCTGAGGTATTGACGGAGTTGCGCAATAGACATTGTCAAAGCGCCTACTGATGAAGGTGCACTCCTGAACAAGTCCCTGGAGCTTGGCAAATTATCGCTTAACTGACTGATAGATAAGGGACTCTAGATGTCGCACTAATGTAAAGGAACCGTCCTCATATTTAACACCGAGGCATGGACTCACCCCCAGAGCCGGTGTACTAGGATTGGACGTAGGTTTCACAACCGGATGGGCAGTCTCCATATGCACCATCCTCGGACGGGATGATCTCCTTGGCCGTGACCTAGGCACCACAGTTGGAGGCTGTACTGATCCGGGTAAAGGCTGAGGCGCAGGATTTCGCGATTTGCGCTTAACGGCATTAAGTGGTGTCTCTGGCCTTGGTGCTCTTCCTGTCCTTCGTGGTACTGATCTGGATCTTGATTTGCGTACGGGTGCTTGGGCCTTGGACGGTGCCCGCTCTGCTGATGCGACGGATGCATTTGATGATTGTCTTGGCCTTGACCTTGCCCTTGACGATGATCTTTGTGTTACAATTTGAGGTGATTTTGGCCGAGATCCCTTTACTACTGCCGGAGGGGGGGTGGTCGCCCTTCGTTTCTGCTTCCTACCTAGAGGTATCGACTTCCCTCGCGTGTTTCCATTGCGTGGTTTGGGGGGATCTTTCTTAACTGGGAGCGCCGGAGGGAGATCTTCCACTGTCATAACGACTGCGCCCGGGGCTGCATGTGCAAGGGGCCTCCGAATGGATCCACGATGTACCACACCTGTTTGTCTAGGCGGCATCGCGGCGGTTCCTCGCAAAGGTCCTACGGCTCCTATCCCGAGGTGAACGGGAATCACTGGTTGGGGCATGAGGGGTCCAGCGACTTCAGGTACGTGAGTACATCTCGACTGCGAACGAACGAGTGGTCAGCTAGGACCGTCTTAACCATGGAAAACGAAAGAAATCGCCTCTATGCTCCAGTTCCAACCCAGGGTATCGAATGGTGGGGTCTTATGGACCGCCTTGAAATCATCAGGATCAACAAGAGGGAGAGAAGAAGGTTGCTCCGTAATTGCTTGTCGTAATTGGTCCAGTAGCTCGAAAACTTTTGTAAGCCGGGGATCGCGCTGTTGGCGGGTCAGACGAAGGGTACTGGAAAGAACCCGCGAGAGAATATCGTGGATCAAATGGATCATGTGGTTCTCAACTAATTTATCGACTTTAAATATCGATGAGGGACTGCAGGAAGCATAGAGGTAGTGAATTTGTTCTCGCAGCGCCTGTCCGAGAGTCTGGAGCTCAGCTATGTAAGGAGAGGTAACATAAATCCTATGAAAAGGGACGTCGAGCCTCTGGAACTAACCAGATGTGGGAGGCGGAGGTGCGAAGGCATGGATGGCATGCAATAGTGCATCGCAGTGCAGCTTTAGCTTGGTCCACCATGTCTCACTATCGGTGTGGACACCTCGATCGGCGCTCAGTCCGAGAATTGACGAAATGCAAGACTTCAGGCAAATCGCAAGGGAGATTTCGTACGTAGAGAGATGGTCCCAAATCCTATGGGCCTGATCCTGAACTTGGGCTTGTTCCGAAATGAGTGCTTTGGAATCGTAAGATTGCTCTTCGATCTCGTATTGCCGTCGCGTGGTGTCGAGCTTCAGCGCTTCGCGATTCGGAGGAGCCAATTTGACACCCCAGAACTACGAAACACTTCTTTATCGGACAAGAATTCCCAAATGACCGGGAAAAAATGCAAGGGACCAACCTTATTGATCGCGTAGCACTCTGGATGCCAGCCCTGGCCTTCGGCTCCGGGGATGGAGTGCGCAAGGACTGCGGTGGTACATCCAGGGCATTTTGGCGCAAAGCGCGTCGAATAATGGAAGCGACAGTAGACCAGTTCCTCACACCAGTAGTTTGTCTCCTGAGGGTCGAGAGCCGTAGCACAAGCTGTGCACCTGAAATGATCAAAGTGATAATTCTGACCATGGGCGGCAACGTAGGGTCCTCTCAAGGATCCGCCGCAAGTAGAGCACGTCACCTCCGAAACCATTCGGGGCAGAGTGAGGTGAAGGGGGGTGTGAGTGAATTCCTGAAGCCTGAAGATTAAGCGCTTGTGAATTCTTTTGTGACTCAAGATCTAGTTAAGTGACTTCCGGAAGCTTCCAAAAGCCGAGTTTAGGCGCCCGGGTCTTTTCCCTCAACAGTATAAGTTCCAATCGCCTTGAAAGGCTTCCTGGGCTTTCTTTCGAATCCAAGCTCTTCGAAAGGAAAGGGTAAGGAAAGATGGGTTTCGTACCCATTCCCGCCTCAGGAACAACTTTCGTTATTGGAAAGAAGGTTCCATTTCAGCCACCACCCTGCACCCCCAGTACCACCACACGTGAATGAAGATATTCAATTGCTTTATTGTGCAACCTCATATCGCACATGAGAAACCAGGGGTACTAGATGACACCACAGTGCGGGAAGCCGTGCTCGATCTGATCGGATACACTCACCTGTCTGGATGCCCCTTCAAACGAATGAATCGTACAAGTATACAACAACATCAATAACAGAAAAAAACACAATTAGCAAGCACGATAAGAACGATTGCTACTGCAGAGGCGCGACATTGTGGAAATCGCAGCCCAGCTAATAGAGTTCTTCTACTTTGGTACGAATGCGATTTCTAACCGCTCGAGCGAGGTTTTTATGCCCTAGTTTTCCAGAGATAAGACGACCGTTATGTCGTGCGGATAGAATCTCCTGAATAACAGAGGCAAAGAAGAAACAATTTTCCTGGGAAAAAAAAAAAGAAGCCAGATCAACACCGGTAAAAAGACCGATGGGGTGAAGGTGAAGGGGCATCGTGGAGGTTTGGACGAACCGGCCACAAGGTATAGTGCACTGATTCTTCAGTTACAATGTTAAGTAGCTTATCGAGATGGAGGAGAGTAGGCGGTGAATCGAAGTGAACCTCCGCTTCCACCGTACTTCGTTCCTCTTCGTTCAGGATGTCTTCTTCAGTGCCACAGATTCTTGCCTAAATGATTTTGAGGTAGGAGGGAATGAAAAATCCAAGTTGTAACGACTCAGCACATATCAGATTCATGAAAATGAAACTTACTGTGTCCCTGGCTGGAAACTTGGAGACTAATGCACCTAACCCGGGCTGTGTACGATTTGCCGCGCGTTCCATACGAATCCATATGATACGGCCGCGAGGCTCTTGGGCACGCATGACGAGGAATTCGTGCTTCACACCGCGTACGTCTTTGCGCCGCATGAGGGAGAGAATATGTCCCCGAGGTGTAGAACGGAGATATCGAGAGAGGTCTTGTATGGCCATCGTTAAAGAAGCCGATGAAGAAGGAACACTCCTGAAGAGGTTTCTGGAACTTGGATCCAAATGATCCATATCAGGATTGTTCTACGAAGCGGAAATTGACACCAGGATCGCATTGAACTCTCAACCCGACAGAGTAAATCAAGTCCTGACGACTCACCGATTGAGATGAAGAAGGGAAGTGCAACGAATAGGGTGATTTGGGTGACCGTGGGGGAGACCTTGGCCCTTGTCTCCGAACTCCAAATAGAGGCGACCTCGACCTTGACTTGTGTCTGTGGGCTCGCGGAGAGTTTGACCTAGGCGCCCGTGTCGTACCCTGCGCCTGATTCCTTGCTTTCGCCAGAATCCTTTTCGAGTCGGTGTTATCGACCTAGATTGAGAGTGTTGCCTGGCGGCCCGAGGTGACCTCGTCCTTGGAGTGGGTAACATAGCTGCAATAAACGGTGTTCTTGATCTCCCTCGCGCCTCCTTTCCACGTGGAGTTGGAGATCTGGACCTGGACCTCGGCCTTCGGATTGCAGCTCGAGGTGATCTTGATCTCGACCTTCGTTTTGCAGCTCGAGGTGATTTTGACCTCGACCTTCGTTTTGCAGCTCGAGGTGATCTTGATCTCGACCTTCGTTTTGCACCTCGAGGTGATCTTGACCTCGACCTTCGTCTTGTGGCTCGAGGTGTTCGTGATCTCGGAGTCGCCAAAGTCAGAGCCGCAGGGGGTGTCTTTGGCCTCTTCTGCAGTACTCTTCGAGCAGGAGACTGAGGCCTTCGTCGTTGTGGCACTTGAGGTGGTGGTGACCTCAGTCTCCGCCTTGCACTCGGAGATGGTGTTTCCGATCTTCGTGTTACAGGTGTGTACATTGGTATCACGACATCTTGCGGCTGTGCCTTCGAATCCTTGTTTTTCACTTCAGGTGGTGCCAAAGTTGCTGTTTCAGACATCACGATAGGATGCTGGCGCCAGCGACTAAGTATGAGGGTGATCAGTACAGTCCTCTGGAGGATGAAGAGCCCTGACTATCTAACCCCCAAAGACAGTTTTCCGAAGTAAAATATCAAACGGTGATGTCTCATATACAATCTTCAAATCTTCTAGTCCAGCAAGACGCAGCACAGGTGTTCCTTCGGTAGCTCGCACTTCGCAGTTGGTAGAGGACGTACTCGTGTGTACCGGACTGTTCCTGCTCGCGACTTAGATAAAAGGCGCCAGCGACGGCTCGACGAGTCATCCCATGAACGAGATGAACAATCTCTTCTAATTGATCGGACGAAAATGACCTCGATGAACCACGGTGACAAACTTCGGCGAGGTACCACAGTCTTTCCCCTAACATACGTCCATCAACCCTTCGGAGCATCAACTGGATGAGATAATAGATCGTGAGTCGTAATCAATAATAATAACGGGAGGGAGACTGACCATCGGCATCATGCAAACGGGGTTCAAGAACCTCCAGAACCTCTAGGATGGCTGCAGAATGTTGCTTTAATTTGGCCAACCATGCCTCCTTTTCGCCAGAGCGGGTATCATGACCAATCATCCAAGTGCAGGTATTCAGGCACGTCATCATGGAGAGTGTAAACACACAAAGACATTCCCAAGTGTGATGGACCTGTGCTTCCACTTCGATTTGTTCCGCCACGAGCGATTGCGAGTTGTAATAACTCTCCTCTACGGCATAGACACCAGGGGTATGGCTGATTTTATTTGGCGACCAGGAGGTGCCAACTTGATGCTCCACAACTGGGAATGATACACCCGTCAGAACCAAAGCCTGAAGCGACCGGAAGTGTGACCAGCTCACCACATTGAGCAGATAGCACTCGAAGTGCCAGCACTCGTCCTCACCTCCGAAAGCGATGTGCTGCGAGAACACAGCAGTAGTACATCCAGCACACTTGGGAGCGAAACGTGTCGAATAATGAAAGCGGCAGTAGAGGAGATTGTCATGCCAAAAGATAGCATCTTGGGGATTGAAAGGCAATGGGCACTCCCGACATTTGAAATGATGGGGGTGATAATTTTGACCTCCCCTGGAGACATGGGCGTCCTCCAAGGGTCGTCGACAGCTGAAGCATGTCAGGTCCATCGCAGCAGGGGATGGCAAGCTTCGTGAGAAGCAGTGCCGTGCTTCATAAAATACGTGATACTGAGCGTAAATGAATCAACTAAATAAGCGGTCTGCATCACGCGACGGTTTACCCCTGACCGCCCATGACAGCTTCCTCATTCTGCACAACTGGAGTAGAGCTCAAGCCCAACTGCAGGAGAGCCAATCCGTCTTCAAGAGGCCCGGAAACAATCACCCGGCAGTTAGTTGGTCTCCATCTTTAGCTTACATAAATTTATCAGGAAACGTGTCCCCACCCGCATTGGCTGCACCAAAGATCCAGGTAAGGAGACTAAGGGGAACACGGCGGTTTGGAGTGGTTCCTGGAACCGCGGGTGACCGGGGTACAAAGGAAAGCCAGTGGGGGACTTCTCTACTAATTATATAATTATAAGCGCCCAACCCAATGCTGCACACAGTTACACCTCAAAGTGCGCCTACTGCACCGAGCTAACCAGAGAAGGTTTCCCCATGTCCTCGATGACAGCCCGTAAATGAGGCAAGCCACATTAGGCGCTGCTTGGCCTATCATGATCCGCCCGATGCAATATCATCGGTAGCGTGAGTCACTGGGTGATTCATTGAATTCAAAAGAGAAGCAAACAGAGGTTATGCTAGGCAAGAGAAACGTGCTGGAAACGGAATTAGATCTCCTGTTTGGGGCGTGACGTGATCGTACTGTCACACGCCGCTCCCTTTGGGGTTCCTAAGCTTGGCTTTCGGGAAACCCGGGAATGGATTGAGGGGACAAGTATGCGCTTGGAGCCTGGAGATTTGCCCCTGAGACTTCTGCACCACCGGCCTATGCATCACAAAAAAGAGTGTTCTAAGCCTAACAAGGATGATCCAATGGTACTGATGTTCTCATATATTCTAACTACCTTACTTTGGACAGGCTCTGAATGCAATTCTGACGGCACGAATATTCTCATTATTTTACCTCGCAGAACTCTTCGAAGCGGCATGAATACAAGCCTGAATGTCTTTGCCAAATTCTTAAGCCCCTGCCTCCCAGAGACAAGACAACCTCGGAGCCAAAAGATTCTCTTGAACGGCAGCGAAAAAGGAGCAACTTCCTGAGGAGTGCGGGTCGTGGGAATCGCAAGCACATCCAGAAAGCGAAATGATATGCACAAGCTATGATTTCTAATCCGCAGATTGCTCGGTCATGAATGCAAGTGACTTGAGTAGCGTAGGTGGCGATCCAAAGCGAGTATGCGCTTCCACCGTCCTCGGCTCTTCACAGAAATCACTTCCTAAGAGCGCCATATTCTTGCCTGCATAGTCTCCGGCGAGAAAACGACAAGGCAAGGGAAATATAGAACAATCCCTGTCCGAGAGCCTGGAGAGCGGCTACGTAAGGAGATGCAACATAATGTTTTCATGACAATGCAATGGACGTCGAGCCCCAAAACCAACCAAGTGCGGGGTGTGGTGGTGCGAAAGCATGAATGACACGCAGCAATGCATCGCGATACAGCTTTAGCTCAGGCTTGGTGCACGATCACTTACTATCGTTTTGGACCCCTTGATCGGCGTTCAGTCGGAGAATTGGCGAAACCCAAGACTTCAGACAGATCGCAACCGATGTTCCGTAAGTAGAGGCATGATCCCATGCCCTACGACCTGGTCCTGGATTTGTATTTGTTCCCCAAGAAGTGATTTCGAATCGTAACTCTTCCACCATGTTGTATTAGCGTCACTTGGTGACCAGCTTCTGCGCTTTGTGGTTTGGAGGAGCCAATTTGACACTGCAGAACCACGAGCAGCTCTTTATCAGAAATTTTTTTCAAAAATGGCAGGACGAAATCGAATGGGTCAACCTCATTGATCGCGTAGCATTCCGGATGCCAGCGTTCGCCGTGGACTCAGTGAGGCCGTACACGAGGAGTGGAGGGATACATTCAGCGCATTTCAGCCAGAAGTGTGTCGAATACGGGAAATGGGAGTAGACCGGTTTATCATAGCAACAGCTTGACTCACGAGGGTCGAGAGCGTCAGTTGGTTGTATGTGGAACCTAATGTTGAGGCTCGGGAGTGCGTCCGGCACCCGAGCCATCGTTGTACGTTTGATAGGTAATAGTGAGCGCCAGAGAGAAGGTTATGGGAGGGAAATCTTCGAGAACTTCAGAAGAATAAGCACACGGCTGCCTCCCAGACGAGGCTGCTCTTCCAGTCTGGTGATTTATTTACGAGAAATCACTCTGCGTAGGAAATTCCTCGGGCGAACCATAGCCTTGAACGCAGGGGATGAGATTGAGGATAACGAGGATACATGTACAGGAGCTGGAGGCAACTTAGCTCGGTTTTCGCGAGAATCCGAAGATTCACATACACCGCAAAATTATTCGGAATACTGAAGTCGTCCTTCATCAGCGTGCAGTGCCCAATCCAGGACATCCAGACTGACGTCGGGCGATTCGATTCTGAGGCCTCGTTCCGAAATTTTGTCCTCAGACCGACTTGTGACCTGGACACACTGTTCGTGAGGGGGCTCAGCACAAGGAGGCATAATCAGCACCACTCCGATACCTCCCGAAGGATAGGACTGCGCCTAAGAAATCCTACATTCCGTGAAAACGCGGAAAGCATATGCGATAATGTGCGCCTCCTATTTCGAGTCGTGTCTCGAGCCACTTCGGAGTATCGATCCCAGACGAAGCGCCTTCTCGTCTACTATCCTGCTTCATATTCTCGGAGTCAGATCGTTTGATCCACTGGGTCCACGGCCTCGGAAAGGACGAATAAGAGAACAACAGATGAACGTCACCGGTTGAATCGAGTTGTGGTAGGTGGGGCAGTCCAGATAGAATGAGTGCTTCCAGGTATTTAGCTGCTCGCAATATACTCAGGGAAAGGATTGAATCTGAAACCAGGATGGAAGGCCCAAGATACCACAAATGAATATCCGCCTCTCCTTTCGAGAATATGATGACCCCAAGGGTCTGTCCACTTCTCCTGCTCCCAAAATCCCGTCTCTCGTCCACTCTATATCGATTGATACAATACCTTATTCTCAAGTTAAGATAACTCTTTAACCAAGACTCCGTAACGCAGCGTCATTCTGGAATATCCAGCGGGCCAGGACTATCACCATCTAGGCCCAGTTGCTGGGGTTGGAGTCTTTGTCATCAGTGTGACAAGATACGTGGGGTATAGTCCAATATCTAACTCAACAGAGTGCTCAGCAGTGCCAAAGTGAGCCAATCACAATTCCGAGACTGAAATAGTGTATGGGCTACCACAGAGTACACCACAGTACACTGGAGTCCCATCAAGAAACATCCTTTTTGAGGCAATGCTTGCCGTGACAGCGTGTAAAGTTGGCGAGAGTGGTTGGAAAGCCCCAAGTCAGGCAATGTGGCCAAACTTGGGGCATTCTCAGCCTTTGTCGTCTACCTTCACGGCGGCCATGGGTTCATTTTGCTATCAAGCCCGATGATGGGTATCGCTCTCAACCTGCGCAGGATTGATTTGTCTTTTCGAAATGTGGCCGCTCCTGATCCAGCGGCCGCTCCCGGTACCATCCAGACATTCGACGTTCAGCCACCACTCAGTGGAAGACGGTTACTGGCCACAAATAATGCATCAAAGGAAACGTAATACACCCATTCCTGGGAGATACGAGATGCGACCACACGGTATGCCCGCTCCGTGATTCTTCTATAGATCTCAGGGCCTTCTTCGTTCCATCTCGCCTGACAGTCAGCAGCCACAACGTGCCCATCCAGGACATGGGACATTGATCATGGGTATACAAAAAAATTCCCTGAGTTTCTTTGTGGGAATCCTGCCCGTCACAAGATCCTATGACAAACTCATCTAGAACCCTGCGCGTCCACCATATAAGTAGCTTGCGCCCACAACCCCCTCTTTCCTCGTCCCCTCCTCTCCTCTCCCCTAGATTTTCTCGCTTCAACAGATACAATACACTCTTTACAGCGCCCGCCAATCCTCAACGTTCAGCCAGTCTTCTGCTTGCTTCTGGCCATCACCCTCCACGTCGCAGGCACCCATTTCGACTCCGGGATATTTCACCATCTCGAGGCCCTCGTTTTCGCCACCTTATGGTGCCACTGACACTCTCGCCACCCTCCGAAAATTATCGCGGCCTTTTCCCACTCTTCTTCATACCTCCTTGTTCGCCGCGCCTCGTTTCCTGCATTCGGGGCACTGCGTTTTCCCTGGGTTGGTGCTCCTAGCTCAGGTAGCTTCGTGTAGTCAAGAAAGGTATGCACGCACCACGGGCTTTGACCCATAGCCACATGCCCCATTCCCGTCACCATAAAATTGACCACTGTATAGTTACCCTTCCCTCTCGACACATTCGCGGACTGGATTCGGAACTACACCTTTAACCCAGGTCAACCCACTCTTGGTGACACTAGCCCGATCCTTCCCTCGCCCTCGCCCTACTCTCTGCTCTTGTCTATTATGCATACTGGTGTTCCCTGTTGCCCGCAACTGTCAACACCCCCTGGCTCATGGTGTTACAGACATGGCCACCGAGCTCGTTATCCGATGGTATCGAGGGCAGATTCATATCCACCGGAAATGCCGCGCATGAGACCTGTGAGGTCTAGAAAGCATGGTATTGAGTCGGAAAATGATGGCACTTCGATTCGTCATGGACACCGCTCCTTGACCAGGCCTGTTGTTCCCCTAGGATCCTTTGCGCTATGGGGTGTTTTACGCCGATGCGACTCATCTTGGAAGCCTCTGCTCTTCCTCTCCTGTTAACGCATCGGACGGTCGTTACAGGAGAAGAAAGCCAGTGCCCCCATCGTTAAAGATCTAACTAAGCTGAAGCTCATGAGTTGTGATCTTCAGTCTAACTACATCGTCAACACTATGGCCTCCCGTGAAATGCGTACCCATACTGGCCCCTGGCGAGTATTTGAACAGGGATGTACTATCATTCTCCCCCTATATAGCTCACAATCGCGCGCTCCGAACGGAGCCCATCCCATGCATTGCGGCTGGAGAGAGCCCTTTCCATTTGGCATCCGCATCCACGCTTTGACCCGAATCGCCCGATGCGGCATGCTGGAAATACAATCCAAGCAAGACGTCGAAAAAGCTGGAAAAGTACTGTAGTGGGGTAAGGACCCTCGTCATCTTGTCGTCTCTGTTATCCTTGCGCAACCTCACTGAACAGTCCTTGATAATAGCCCCCGAGACTACATCGATTCCCTTTCAATCGTGCATACCCTAGAGTGCACGTGTCAACGCGGTATGCGGGAAAAACGTTGAGCGGGAAAACTCTGCGTGAAAGCGCATTACGGCGGTGGCCTGTTAGCACGGTGGTGAGATGCAAACGAAAGGGGGAGGGGGGAGGGGATCCTAGTTTTCGAAGGGGTATATCGCCTTGTTATATCAAGGCTCTTCCAACGAATAATTCACATTCTCGTCCCTGCCACACGAGAATGTCCATGATCCAGTTCATCTACAGCGAATAGAAGCTAGACTTGCAATACCATTCGCGAATTTGAGGAAGAAGTTACCTAGGACATTAATCGAGGGGGGTCGAAACAGGGTGAAGAAGGTGGGAGCCGGGGCTAAACAATACACAGTATCGTCGCAGTGTCATATACAGTAGTCTCATGCACAGGGGAACTATCCGAGCAAGGCAAGCTAAGGTCTGGCTCAAATATATGGAGGGACCTTGTGAATCGGTATGAATTGTGGCAAGAGTCAGCCGATTTTATAATATTGGTTCGTCACGGCTTGTTCGCGAAGGTATCCACAGGATCACTGACGGAGGACATGTTCATTCGGAAATGCCCAGGATCAAAACATGAATACGAAGCAGAATGAACAGATGCATGTGGATTACAGAAGAGCTAGAAGCACTAGCAAAAAGGGGGATAAAACAAGAGACGCCTGGTGGAGGAGAAATCACATGCTCGTTGTCGGGAGGGCAGGGCTTTAAATAAAAATAAAAACGTTTCTATGGCCTTCGGATGAATGGTCAGATGATGAATTCTTGCGAAAGCGAAGACCTCTTTTGGGGCCTATACACACAGCAGCTTCCTGAAAACTGCATTTCGCCCCGTTATAATTAACAACATCGCGTGATTTTGGCCACAGTACTACGTAGTCGAGCCACGGAAGTTCCACTCCGCCCGGACCACAGAATGCGACCACTTCATATCGAGGTACCGCGGGCCGCACCAAAGTGGGATGAAGCAGTGTATTGCTGTATGTCTAGATGTATCCGATGGAACCGCGAGCTCCAATCACGTGACCGACCGGGCGACGCGCCAACATTTGCAAAACAGAACGCAACAGAATGTGTCGCGGGGTGCACGGCTATTTTTCCATGCTCAAAACGGAGGGGCGGGCTGGGTTGATTCTTCAGACCACACTCACGTAGGATACTTTATAGTACACTACCGGTCTTGCAACTTTACTGTTGCCACACATTCAACACCATTCGATGATACCATCCGCGCTGCCTTTATCCGAGGCTGCCTTTGCATTTGTGTGCGTGGGTTCGATGACAGATCCGGGCACTCTTTGTTGAGTGCTCGGGGGGCATAGCGCGGTCTCTCTGATGGTGGGATTCTTCTTTCCCTTGTTTTGACCTAACCCTAACCAGCTTGGATCTATTCGATACCAAAAGGGAAGGCAGATGTAGTATGGAAATTCATGACCAGAACCAGCCTTAGCATTTGGGTCTCGCTCCTAACCCTAAATGCTTTAAGAGAGCTGTAACTAGTACGTAGGTTGTAACGACATTTAGATTCTATTCCATTCAATCCCATGGCTCAATAACCTCCCCTAGAGGAAGATTCCTCACGATGCCGTGCATCCATGAGGCCTGCCAATCTGTGAGTATCCAAGCCTCCCCATTCGTCTTCTTGCATGACTCAATATCGATCATTCGATGCGTATATATGTGACCAGTGAATGGCGAAGGCAGGCTAGGCAGTGTCGTCCGGCCTTGGGGGGCAGCGACCATGTTGGAATAGCGTATGTCGCAGTGGTGTACTCCCAATTCAGTGATTTCATCATACATATCGTATACGCCCTTCCTGCAATAGAATTTTAGATTATGATTTATACGATGAAGGTGCCACTTATACTAACTTATCACCGAGGGGGGCTTGTCACCCATTTTTTCCAAGAGGAGCACGGAGACATAATTCCTTGAGTGACTCATCTCTGTAAGCTGCTTACAGCCTTAAACCGCCATTCTGGATTCGAATTCTCTGTATCTGAGCATCTCCCTGTGGCTGTCGTCGGGCGATTTCGGCGCAGCGCTTAGATCGCGCCACCTTGAGGACAAGGGGGGGAAGAGGAGCCGGAAGGGTTGTTGTCTGGAGCACGTTGACTTCATGAATGAAACTGGAACTGCCCCATCCTTTTGTTCTCCAAATATTAGGTGGCCTAGGTGTGAACAGCCCGAAAATGACTCTTCGGGTGGAGCGCCCTCATCCAACCTGAGGAAGGCAACGAGATCGAGTGGTGGCACAGTACGATGTAAAATAGTGGAATTGGTGCCTTCACTGTCTGCGATCAGACCATGTATGGTCAGTGCTGAAATTGCATTCAGAGCCTATCCAAAGGAAGAGGCAGGAAAGCATCGAGTAGACATCGGGAGTACTATTGGAACATCCATGGTATTTACGAGTTTCTCGTGGGCGGAACTGTGAATAAATCGATAAAAGAGGGTGGGGATTTCTGTTGAATTGTTGCTCACGGCGACAAGCGCCAATCCCTGACTCTAAAATCGGGTACCTATCACCGGACACCGCAGGCTGTAAATCCTGCCACCCTTGTCCGGGGAGCAGATCGTTGGGGCTCGGGCGGGCGGCATAGGTGAACGAAACATGTGCTCCTGACATCGCAAGCGAGATAACGGTCGCTTAGAGGGCAAAAAGATCACCAAGAACGGCACAGGACGTTCGGAGAAGGTAAGATGGAACGTAAGGAAACGAATTCTGGAGATTCAAGTGACGGGCTATGGACCGCAGAGGGAGTCCCAGTAAGGGGGATATTCGGCCTTGGTTGTGTGCCTCGTCCGCCAGAGAGAATGGATAATCATTTCCAACCTAAAAACTCACTATGAGAGAGCTGCAGCTTGTGTATGGTGTAACGACATGTAATAATTCTCATTCCCACGGCTCAACGACGATTCCATCGGGATATTGGTGACGATGCGATTCACCCATGAACCCTGCCAATTAGTGAGCAGCCAAGTCTCGCCGTTTGTCTTCTCACACTTGTTCGATATCGATAATGCGATGCGTATAGATTCGACCAGTGAATGGGGAAGGCACGCTAGGAAGCGTAGCCGGGCCTTGCGGGGCAGCGAGAATGTTCGAGTAACGTATGTCGCGGTGGTCCACACCCAACTCAGCAATTTCACCAAATATGTCGTATATGCCTTGTCTGGAATAGATTCTCAGATTATAATTTATATGATGAAGATCCCACTCACACCAAGTCGTCAGCAAGGGGGACTCCCATCGGGAGCGTGCTGCCCACTTTTTCCAAGAGGAGTACGGAGACATAATTCCTTGACTCACTCATCTCTTTCAGCTGCTTAGAGCCTTTGAACCGCCACTCTGGGTTCGAACTCTCCGTATCTGAAGACCTGCGAGTGGCTGTCATCCAGGGGCCGAAAGATTGCCCTTCCATGAGTTCTGCTTCAAACCATCCATAGCATCGGGGAAGTACGACGCCTTGGAGGCATTCCAGCTCGTCATAAAACCATGCCTCTCGGGCGATTTCGGCGCGGCGCTTGGATCGCGCGACCTTGAGGACAAGGGGGGGAAGACAAGCTGGAAGAGTTGTCGTAGGAAGAACATTGACTTCATGGACAAAACTCGATCGGCCCCATCCCTTTTGTTCTCCGAATATTAGATGGGCGTGGAGATCGCCAGGCTCGGGGAGGGTAGAAGTCGGCCTGGGAATGTAGGGCTTGGGAGGCCTATCACGTGCCGCCACGGAGGCCAAGTTGAGGAAGGGAACAAGATCCAGTGGCGCCACAGCGCGATGTACAGTAATGGGGATATTGGTACCGTCAGAGTCTGTGATGAGACCATGAATGGTCAGTGCTGAGATCGCATTCAGACCCTGTCCAAAGGAAGAATGTTAGACCGTATGAGAAGCCCGGGTAGATATCAGGAGTACCATTGGAACATCCATGGTATTTACTAGTTTCTCGTTGCCAGAACTGTGAATAAAGAGGGTGGGGATTTCCGTTGGATTATCGCTCGCGGTGACAAACGCCACTCCCCGAGTCTAAAATCGGGTATCACCGGACATCGGACACCTGTAAATCCTGCCCGGGGACAGATGGTTGGGGCACAGGCGAATGAAACATGTGTTCCTAGACGTCGCGTCAATTTTCTGGACGGTGGAGAGAAAATCCTCGTACTCGTTACCTACGTTTGGGGAACGTTGTTCCATTGGTCCGCGTTTGCTGATCACGTACAGTACAATTCAACCTCATTCAAGGCTTCTTGGAGAAAACGGGTTAATCCCGGAGGGACTACGAGTATATATCTACCTGGAACATTTTTGCTGGTTGTAAATATGCCATGAGGCTCAGTAGACGTCTCTGTGAGTAATTGGCATTGTAGGAGGGCTCGTACAAGAACGTGACGCAGATGACAACCCCACCTGAGGGGTGCCATTGGCGTACACAAATCCTGATGTCACAAACAAGGTGACGATCACTTAGGCGAGTGCAAAGCTATCAGCGAGAACGGCACAGGAGAAGGCAAGATGTAAAGTGTACTGACAAGGGGTACATGGACCAGCACCGGGCTCGGCGTAGATAAGTACTCTTGGGGCTCAGTTGCGCACAAGTGCTTGCTTGGAGCGTGCCCTTTTTCCTGCTGCGACAGAACGATTTGAAGATTGTCATATTGGACTTGAACTTGATCTAGAGGATGTCCTTTGTATTACAATTTGAGGTGATTTTGGCTGAGGCCCTCTGGAAGTCAGCTTATGGTCACGAGATCGGGAAACCTCACTGGCATCCATGGCTGTGCAGCTGATAGAGTACTAACCCGAGCCTAAGTTAGTAAAGAGTGTTTTATAACCAAGTACACGGAACATAACCTCAGAGCCCGATGACGCAGTCAATTGGCGTCTGCTTGAGAACCCGCCTAGCGCAAACAAAGCCGTACAGAGATAAATGAAGTTCTGGGGCGGTGTTTGCGGTCCAGCTTTATGGTGTTACATCATTAATTGCCTCAAACTTATTGACTTCTATCATTTGAGTGCATTCTCTTTCATCTTGAGGTGCAAGAAAACCCCAATGTATCATAGTCAGCGAGAAAATAAATGGCTCATGACTTGGCTCGGTTCAGTTTTCAGTTGAGCCAGTGTGGCAACACTGCCCGAAGTCGATACAGCCTTCGCACCGTATCGTTCCTAACCCCTAAATACTATAAAGCTGGTAAAACATATATAGGCAGTTCGCGAAACACATAAAATCCGGTGTGGAGCTCCACACGTCACAAGACCTTGCGGGGTGCTCAATGTCTGCCTGCCATCTTTGTCGTCCTGGGACTATGGCTGGCCCCGATGCACGCCCTGTCCATGACTGCGTAAATGATGGTTGGTATTCTCGCTAACCTGTCTGGCCGTCATTGTCTCCAGTTAGCCATTATGACGCAATCGGAACTTTCCGCAATGGACCTGGGACACCCAAGCCGCCAGCAAATCTTCCACAGCTACCATGTAAAAAATTGAAAACTGCCTATATATATTTTACCAGCTGTAAGAGGCAACTATGTTGTAATAACATTTAGACTTTATTCCACTCAATCCCATGGTTCAATAATACATCCATCAGGAAGATTATTTACGATGCTGTGTACCCATGAGGCCTGCCAATCAGTGAGCAACCAAGCCTCCCCATTCGTCTTCTCGCATGACTCAATATCGATCATTCGATGCGTATATATCCGACCAGTGAATGGCGAAGGCACGCTAGGCAGTATCGTCGGGCCTTGGGGAGCGGCGAGCATGTTGGAATAGCGTATGTCGCGGTGGTCTACTCCCAATTCAGCAATTTCACCATACATGTCGTATATTCCCTTGCTGAAATAGATTCTCAGATTTTAATTTATCCAATGAAGATACCACTTACACCAAGTCATCACCAAGGGGAACTCCTATGGGGAGCTTGCCGCCCATTTTTTCCAAGAGGAGCACGGAGACATAACTCCTGGAGTGACTCATCTCCGTAAGCTGCTTAGATTTTTTAAACCGCCACTCTGGGTTCGAACTCTCTGAATCTGACGATCTCCGAGTGGCTCTCGTCGAGGGGCCGAGAGATTGTCCTTCCGCGAGTTCCGCTTCGAACCATCCATAGCATCGAGGCAATACAACGCCTTGGAGGCATTCCAGCTCATCATAGAACCAGGCCTCTCGGGCAATTTCGGCGCGGCGCTTGGATCGCGCCACCTTAAGGACAAGGGGGGAAGATGAGCCGGAAGGATTGTCATCGGGAGGACATTCACTTCATGAACAAAACTGGAGCGGCCCCATCCTTTCTCTTCTCCAAGTATTAGCTGGACGTGGAGATCACCACGCTCGGGAAGTGTAGAAGGCGGCCTGGGAGTGAATGGCCCGAGGGCATCTTCGGGCGGAAAGTGCTCATCTAACTTGAGGAAGGGAACAAGATCGAGTGGTGGCACAGTACGATGCAAAACAATGGGAATATCGGTGCCTTCAGTGTCTGTGATCAGGCCATGAACTGTCAGTAATGAAATTGCATTCAGAGCCTATCCAAAGGAAGACTGTCAGAAGGTATGAGAACATCAGAGTAGACTTCGCGAGTACAATTGGAACCTCCACGGTATTTACGCTCATCACTGACTTGTCCGCGGAGAATCGATTATCGATTACTGCACTGTTTTGACTGTTCAGTCACCCGTGAAGAAAGCAAGAAAGCTGGTGTGGTCACGCGCACGCGTCACCAGGGTTTCTGAGTTGCAAATGATGGGAAATACTGCGAAATTACCCTGGAGCACAGGTGGCGACTGCACGAGAATCTAGCCTCTGGGAGGTGATCCGTGTGTGCAAACTGGAAGAGGGTGGAAATTGAACTTAATAAACTTAGCAACGCTGAAAAGAGTCCATGGCACGAAAGATGGAAATGTGGTTCAAATCAAAATAAAAAATCTTTCCCCCTCTTGCCATTATTGATCATGGAGGATTCGAAGGAGCATCGGCTCTCGTGGGCTGAGTCAGAACCCTCGCCGGGACTCTTTATAAACGGCAGGAAAACCGATGAGCTCCACAGCATGGATTATGTAACCATGTCACGTGTTGGACGGTATAGCTCTTCTCCTTATCACTCTTAAACTCTTGGGATCCCTATTTGCATTTTTTTGTTCCGGAGATGGGTATGACACTTCGAGACCCATCGCCGTCGGGCTTGGTCCAGACCCTGCCAGACTTTCTCATTGAGGGGGCCCTGTGGATTGGGATTGGAATGACATAGCACTCCATGAGTTACCCACGACGAATAATGTCAAGAATCGTCTCTCCAGTCACGTAGTAGGCTGTCGCCACAAAATTAGGCAATGGGGATCTGCGCGCGTTGATCGAAATCGCGGAGCTAGCGTTCTCATCTTCCATCTTGGGACTAGAGAGCATGATTGTCCATGTCGACTTCGCGTCGTCCAATGCGAGAAGCTCGCAGGCTCCCACACTGCAGGACTGCTTCCATGCCCGGCATGCAGGCATGCTGAAAGGCTACAATATCATTGGGGAACCGGTACGCCGGAGACGTGGAGGCAGTTAGTCCCAGTAGAACAAGGCCGCTTACATTTATTGTTCAAGAGGTCCGAATATTACATTGTAAAGTGTAATTCGCCAACACACTGTCCAAAAAAAGGTGGTGAGATCACTCCCATGGTTCGACAACATTTCCTTCAGGAATATTCTTTACGATGTGATGGGCTCATGAGGCCTGCCATGTATGAGCTTCCAGGTTTCGCTGTTCGTCTTTTCACGTTGCTCGAGATCGATAATTCGATGTATATATATGCGACCAGTGAATGAGGAAGGCAGGCTAGGCAGTGCTGTCGGCCTTGCGGGGCAGTGAGCAGGTTTGAGTGGCGTATGTCGCGGTCGTCAGCAAGTTCACCGTCATCGTCGTACATGCCCTTGCTGCAATGAAATCTCAGATTGTAATTTATATAATGAAGATACCACTTACACCAAGTCATCGGCGAGGGGAACTCCCATTGGGAGCGTGTCGCACAATTTTTCCAAGAGGAGCACAGAGCCTCGAGTCACTGATTTCTCTAAGCGGCTTAAAGTACTCAAAGCACCACTCTGGGCTCGAATTCTCGGTCTCTGAAGCTCTCCGAGTGGCTCTCATCCAGCCGCCTAAAGATTGTCCTTCCGCTTGGTACCATCCATTGCATCGTGGGAGTAACGTCTTATTCGGGCGGCGTGACAGTCACGCAGTCTGCCTCCTGCGGGAAGACCTGAACTTGACTCTGGCCAGGGTGCTTATATCTCTGAAATCACAAACGGACGCTCTCCCCCATGAAATCAACTATTGGTGTGATACCCCGGTCCACTGCGACTTCCAGTATTCGACCCGGGGCTCTCCCCAAAATTCGGTGGATATACCCCTGCACTCCCCGCGTTCGGCTGAGTTCACGGCAGACGCTAGCATCCAGACTGCTGTGTCATCAGTAAGATTCTTCCGTTTCGGGTCTTTCCAGGCATTTTTGAATTTCTGTTCTGAAAGATCGGTTTCGTAGTTCTACAGTGTCAAGTTGGTCCGTTGGAACTACGAAGCATTGACGCTCGACATCAAGTGATGCCAGGACGACATGAAACGATAGCCATGCAATTCGAAATCACTCTTTGCGCAAATCGGAATCCAGGATCAGGTACATCGGTCCATCCCTCCACCTGCGGAATCTTCGTTGCGACCTGCGGGAAGTCTTGTGTCTCGTCGATTCTTAGATTGAACCCCGACCGAGGTGTCCCAAACGATAGTGAGTTATAGTGGACGCAACTAAAGCCGTATTGCGATGCACTCCTGCGTACCATTCCTGTTTTTGCATCTCCGCCGCCGCCATTTGGCTGGTTCCAGAGTTCAATAACCATTTTCATGCGAAATCTATGTACTATCTCCTTACGTCGCCGGTCTCCTGGCTCTCGGTCGGAGGTTACGGGTCTGCTCCACATTTTCCTCGTCGTTTTCTCTCTGTGGACTGCAGGCGAGAATCTGTGGCCTGGGGAAAGGGATTTTCTATGAACAATAGCCGAGTACGATGGAAGCCGCCTTGGCTCTCCCCCTATCCCGCTCATGCTCAACAAGTGAATTACATTCGTGACTAAGGAATCTGTCTATTCCAAAATTATGGCTGGTGCGTATCCGTTTTCTAAATGTGCTCTCAATTGCCCATGACTCGCGGCCCTCAGGAAAATTGCTTCTTTTTCGCGACTACCGTGCAAGGGAATCTTTCAGCACGGTACGAGATTATTTTGTCTGTGGGAAACAGGGGATTATATTGGCGATTGGACTTGGATATGGCATGTCACCCCATGAGTCACCCATGTCGAATCAATATCGGGAATCGTCTTTTGATGCACGTGGTAGGTTGTGGCTATAATACACAGGCAGTTGGGTGGGGGAGTCAGCACGCGCTCATCGAGTACGTGGGGTAGCATCTCACGTTCCGTCTTGGATAATGTAATTGTTGCTGTCGGCATCGCCTCATTCGATACAAAAGAGAACGCAGTATTCGGTCTTACAGAACGATCTCCATGCTCGGTGTGCGACACTTCAAGGTGCGCTGAATCGGCGCAATATCATTCTGGTTCGGTGTACGGCTGGGATATGGAGGCAGCTAGTCCCAGCGGACCGGGGCCGCTCACATTTGCTGTTGAAAAGCTCCAAATATTGATTTCTGGACGTTGTAATCCTGCCACCCATTCTTCAAATTACAAAGGTGTGCCGTTTCTTCCCCTTTTCAGAGTCAAAAATTAAGCCTCAATTTCCTACACATGCAGGGCTAGCTGTAGCGGAAGCATCGTGCCCGCGCGTTTGGATCTCTCCGATTCACCAGACCGAGTTTACTCGGTCTGGACCATGGCAACGAGACTAATCCTGCATCGCGGCCTGTATGGTTGCCGAGCCTGGCAAGGTCAATGAGTTTCATTTTCATTTTTCATTTTTCGCCCCGCGGTGGTGAATTCCGTGTTCTTTCTCATGACCTCGTCGTTCGATGAGGTAGCCACAATCCACCTATATTCTGTTCCACCCAAAAAAAAAACTGTAATTCGGCAACACACTTTCCAAAAGTATGGAGGTCATTCCCACGGCTCAATAATCGCTCCTGCAGGAATGTTTTCTACAAGGCGCTCTACCCACGAGGCCTGCCATGCAGTGAGCATCCGAGGTTCGCCGTTCGTTTTCTCACATTGCTCGAGATCAATAATGCGATACGTATATATCCGACCAGTGAATGGCGAAGGCAGGCTAGGCAGTGCTGTTGGGCCTTGGGGGGCTGCGAGTATGTTTGAGTAGCGGATGTCCCTGTGGTCTACTCCCAATTCAGCATTTTCACCATACATATCGTATATGTTCTTGCTGCAATCGATTATCAGATTATAATTTATACAATGAAGATTCCACTCACACCAGCTCATCAGAGAGGGGAACACTCATCGGGAGCGTGTCCCCCAATTTTTCCAAGAGGAGTACGGAGACATAATTCCTTGAGTGACTCATCTCTGTAAGCTGCTTAGAATCTTCAAATCGCCACTCGGGATTCGAATTCTCGGTCTCTGAAGATCTCCGAGTGGCCCTCGCGCAGGGCTCAAAAGACTGCCCTTCAGCGAGTTCTGCTTCGAACCATCCATAGCATCGTGGGAGCATGACCCCTTGGAGGCACTCCAGCTCATCATAGAACCATGCCTCTCGGGCAATTTCGGCGCGGCGCTTAGATCGCGCGACCTTGAGGACAAGGAGAGGAAGATGGGCTAGAACGGGTGTTGTGGGGAGAACATTGACCTCATGAACAAAGCTGGACCGGCCCGACCCAAGTTTTCTTCCAAATATTAGATGGAGGAGGAGATCGCCAGGCTCGGGAAGGGGAGAGGGCGGCCTGGGGACGTACGACTCGTGAGGCCCATGCAAATGTATCCCCAGAATATACTTCGAGGAAGGGAACAAGATAGAGGGGCGCCACGGTACGATGTAAAACAATGGGAATATCGGTGCCGTCAGATTGCGCGATTAGACCATGAACGGTAAGTGCTGAAATTGCATTCAGAGCCTGCCCAAGGGAGGGTTGTCAGAGTGTATGGGAAAATCGAGTAGACATCAGAAGTACCATTGGGCCCTCCATGGTATTTACTAGTTTCTCGTGGCCAGACGTCTTAACAAATTGATGAAAGAGGGTGGTGATTTCCGTTGAATTATCACTCGCGGCGACAAGCGCCAACCCCGGCTCGAAAATCGGGTATCACCGGGCACCGCATAGTTGTAATCCTGGCACTCTTGTCCATAGCCCGGACTCGGGTGGGCGGCACGGGTGAAACATGCGATGGACGTCACGCCAATTGTCTGGATTGGGGGGCAAGTTCTTGTACTACATTCGGGGAGGTTGTTCCATTGGTCCGCGTTTGCTGCTAACCTACGCGCGTACAGTACAATTCAAGCTCATCCAAGGCTTCTCGGGGGGAACGGGTGGATCCCGGAGGGCCTACAAGATAGATCTTTCAATATTTGGATCATTTTCTGCTTGTAAATATGCCATGAGACTTCGGAGATGTCTTCAGGATGGACATTGTGATGATTTTGGAGAGCTCGTCCAAGAATGTGTCCTTCTTAACCGTCAAAATGTACTTGAGTCGTCTCATCCACAGTTTTTTTTCGTAGTTGCTACCATTTGAAAGTCATGCATGCGTTGATGAAGTCTGGCGATTGAGCATAGGAAGGCCTTGGATGTGGGGGTGGGTGACAGTGTCCACGGACCCTCTTTGTCCGGGGGGATTACTGAGAGCAAAATGGGTGTGAGATTAACGAAACCCATTGGGGTACTGCATGGCATCATCTTCCCCTGTGACAGAAGTCGACGGAGAGCGTGCTTCCGTTGAAGATCGGTGTATGGGAGCGCTTAATGAATCGTCAATCGACAAATTAGACCGAATATAGAGAACGCGCTCAGAACAGAGAGTAAGGACGGCTCGCCTCCCAGCAGTGGCTCAAGCAACACAACACCTATGAATCCGGACCCAAACAACTGTGATGACTGAAGACCGGGGGGTGTGAATCACATTACGCAATAGGCAAGGCTTTCCCCTGGGCGGGGCCATAAAGAGGTCAGCAATGCTGACGACGATGACGGCGAGGCAGACATCAAAGGTGACAGCATAAAGACGAATTCACGCATGACAGTGGACTCGAGTTTCCAGGCCATGGAGTACTCCGAAATATGGATGGAGCCGAAATTGCACTGTGGTGGAAACACTGCCATGGAGCTAGATAAGATCTTTTGGTGGAATAAGATCAAGGATTGAACACGCTAAGCTAGCTTAGCTTAGCTTGCCTTGCAGTTTAATCCTTGATCTCGCTCGAGATCCAGTGTGGGCGGAGAATGCCGAAGGGGGTCTGAGTTACGTAAGCATCAGAACGTCGAGCACTAATGTTTAGCGCTTCGTTCGCTGAAGATTGATAAACTCAGAAGTGATAGACCTTCTTCGGAACTCGGAGCGCGAGAGAATCTAAGGAGCATGGCTATGCAACCCATTAGCAGCCGAAGGCCGCCATAGCCATGGTGTGAGGATTTCTCTCGCGCCCGGGCTATCTCCCCCTAACGCGGTTAGAGGCTGCGCAATTCTAAGTGAAGTAAATCCGGTGTGGAATGCATGTACTTGGACCATGCATCCGACTCCCGTCGTCCTTGAACTTTTTACCCGTTTATGAGACACGCCTGTTTTCTAGCGGTTCTGCAGTTCCTCAGATACGGAAGCTGTGGCTGCTACAGTCACCTAATTTTTCGAGTTTCCAAATACATTTACAGCACTTCGTGAGCGCGGTTTTCGGCTATAGCAGTCCAGCTGGATGGGGTGAGGCCGTGAGGGTGTTGAATAAGCGAATAATTTAGTGAATTCAGGGAGTTCTGAAGAAAATGTTTGAGAAGCCAGCGAAGGGCCTTGATTGGATGAGAGTTTGAAGGGTCGTCCCAAGTGGTGGTCTGGCTCTTTGTTTGACGAGGAGTTCTCCGAGGCGGTTGACTCTCCAGAAAGCACGACAAGCTACGGCGGAAATCGAGATATCAAAAGGATCAGAACGGAGATTTAGGTGTTAACGAAGCACTTGAGGTGGTCAGTTGTTATGGGAGGGCGAGTAGCATAGGTTTTGGAGGTTGGGGCTTGGAGGCAATGGCTTCTCTGTAATCGACAGCAAGTTTGTCGTCTCTGTGCCAGGGAACAACCTTCACAACGTGCCGGGTGGCGAGTACACACGTAGGTCAATCTTGGAAATTGGGAGATGGGATGATTCAGAGATTTTCGTAAGGTCACACCAGGGAGACAAGTTGGCGGGAGCAGATCTGTAGCCTCCTAGGGTTCCGTGGGACCAAAGGGAATGTAGTGCGATATGGAAATTGGCAAGAGCGTCTGTGGAATGTCGAGCTGCAAGGAGACCGGGGTTACTTCTCTACCGATCATGGGTACGATTCCCGCCGTTATTCTACTGTTTGAATTTGCTTTAGCTGAACTTGTAATGTTGTACGCAGCCCCGAAATTTCGTTCGATCGCAGAGACTTCATCAGTACATTGCAGGGGAATGGGCTGAGGACTCAAATCCGCCCCTGCATGAGGTCTTATCGACGATTGATTCCTCAACATAAGTTTCGATCCCGGTCCTTGGGTAAGTCTAGGCATGTGAGGGCCCTCGTCCTCCTCAATGTCGTTCTTGGGGTCGAGCTCGCACTCGGGCTTCATACTACGAGTAAATCTAGTCCCTGTATCTTGAACGGATGGTGGATCTGAGATGTGGGGCGCAATTCGTATCATAGCCCGACTGTATTCCCCGGCACCGATGTTCGTAACCGCGGTAGAGTCATGATTCCGTTTGAATCTTACGAGGTCGTCCTAACAGGCTGATTAGGTAGTCCATTCGTTCGGACACAACCAGCAGGCCCCTTGGCACCAGGACACTTGGGGCCCTGGTTGCTTGGCTAAGGCTCATGCCAGCCCGGGAATTCCAGACTCTCGTACATCAGCAGCCATGGGTTTTGCGGACGTCAGCGTAATGAAGCATCAAGGTAAATGCTCTTCTGAGAGTGTTTCGTTCCCACGGCAAGAGAATTTGAACACTGTCACCTCCTGGGGCGCGCCGAGCGCTACTCTCGCGATGAGTGAGAGATCGTTTTTTTTTTTTTTTTTGGTCCATTGCTTTTAGGAGCATGTCCTCTTGGCATCCCAGCAAGGCGTGGGCGGCAAGGGTTGAGGTCGATTGACAACAGCAGATCTTCTTGCTGAATTGTAGCGCTAGCACGAGCTGTCGCAGAGTCATAAGTGAACCAGTCAAACAACGGAAGGTAACAGGCGAGCGTGCTTGGCATCTTGAAAAAGTGGGGAAGTCTCAGATCATCACTAAGATGCTGTTTACGGGATGGGGCATCAGCACGATTGTCTACAGAGCAGACATACTTTGGAAGAGTGTCGGAAGAGTGTTGCATCATTACTTCTATTGAGCCTTGACTATTATAACTTCTGCGTCGCAGATTCCTTGAGATGCTATTTCAAATGTTGCAAGCTCTAGAGTGGTGCTTTCGGCCCAGCCGATGACGCGACTCCCAGCTATCCGGCAATCTTTCAGTTTCCAAGCTCACCACTTGCAGCCGGCAACTAGCCCTATTCCGAGGTCAGTTGAGGCATCTACCCAGATGTCTGGGTTGATGGTAGCTCTGGAATGGAGCGCACGGAAGCATTAGGAATGGAGAGAGGGCCGAGCCAGGTTCGCATGTCCCGCGATTGAATCTTTGTTGATACAGGAGATGTGATTAAGGCTACTGAGGAGAGGTTCAATGTCAACGGCAGATACACCATGGGAGGAACTGTTGGCAGTCCAAGCTTTGACATGAGCTTTGGATTTTTGAGCGGAAAGACGCTGATTGGAACTGAAATTCCAATCGAAGCCTATGCATTAGTGGCCAACCAAGAGTGTGAACATTAGAAATTAAGTCATTGACAACAAGGTCATAGTGAAACTGGGGATTCAAGTTGGCGGGCAAGGTTGGGGGGTGAATGGGAATGATGACGTTAGCCCACTTTCCGTAGAAAGCTAGTGGGAGGGTGGGGTAGACTATATCCATCACTGTAGGGTGCTACACACCATACCTCAGACACCAGGTCTGGAACAGCACACCACACCCGGTGAATGGCCTCGGACACCAGATCCGGAACAAGCACACCGCACGGCGAGTGGCCTCGGACACCAGATCCGGAACAAAGACATCAGCACACTGCACCCGGCGAGTGGCTCGGACACCAGATCCGGAACAAAGACAGCACACCGCGCCCGGCGAGTGGCCTCGGACACCAGATCCGGAACAAAGACAGCACACCGCACCCGGCGAGTGGCCTCGGACACCAGATCCGGAACAAAGACAGCACACCGCACCCGGCGAGTGGCCTCGGACACCAGATCCGGAACAATCAGCACACCGCACCCGGCGAGTGGCCTCAGACACCAGGTCTGGAGTGATAACACAACATGTACAATGGGGAGTGCCATGCAAGACAAAAAGAGGTGCAAAGAACTTACGAATTTGAGCAAACTTTGAACGAGAGGTCACAAATTATGCGAAATTTGCCAGGAGATCCAGCTTTGGGAACTATTCCAATGGGCAAGGTTTGGAAACAGCTTCCTAGCCACATATCTGCTTCGATCGGGCCTAACATACGACCGAGCTGGACCTCGTCACAAGGTGTTTCTTGGCAAGGGCGGCATCTTTTTCTTCGCGGTTCTTCAACAATGCGTTGAAGTGCTTGTTGAATGCATAAGCGCGTTGAGTTCACACTTGGAACGTGATTGGGCCAAGAATGAGTTGGGATATTCAGAGGGTAGAACTGTTAGCACCGTTGAGCTGGGGTTGTTGCCAAGATTCTGCGTGTTTATGGTGATTGAGAGTAGTGGGGGAGACAGTTAGAAAGATATGAAGAAAAGGATGCTCGGCGACGCGAGCGCGAGCAAGGGGAGTTTAGAATACGGTGGTGTGAAGATTCGTTGCTTGAGGAAATCATTTTACGTAATACATTTGTAATTCTCGCTTTATTCCTGGCATTCTCTTATCTAGCCTTGCAGCTAGGTACTCGTGCCTCGCACCTAGCTGCTGAAACAAAATACTAAATAAGGAGATTTCACTGCCACAATCTCAGTCACGGACGAAATTCCCTCTAAAACCCTCGCTTACGTAAACGTAAGAGTCGGGGATGCTCCATGCCAAAAGTACCACTAGGGAAACGATACCGAATCGACAGTGTGACGCCGAAGAGAACACCGGAAAAGGCAGTGGGAACGGAAACAATACGAGTCCAAAGATTACATAATGAGAAGGGAACCTTGTACGCAATTAAACGTAGCTACGTGTGCATGGTGTGGTCTCTGTGCGCGCCAGTTACGAAGAGTACCAGCGAGGGCCCTGCTTCAGCCCACCGAGGGCCGGCTCGTTGGATTCCAGTTTTTGCTTTGATGACCAGGGGAGAGAACGAATTTTGCGCCATGGACTCCTTTCAGCATAGGCAGGTCCAGCCTTCAGGATTACTAAGTTTACTGTATCAATCTCAATCTCAATCCTCTTCCAGTTTTCACATGCGCATGCGGACCACCCCTAAAGCGCTCAGATGCCCCCGCAGTCACTGTCTTTGTTCCATAGCGTCATTTTGCAGTATTTGCCTTCATCTGTAGCTCACAATCCCTTGTGACGCGTGACAACACCAGCCTTTGGATGCGTGACTGGACGTTTGACCGTACATAATCGATTCTCCCCATACAAACCAGCTATGAGCGCAAATACCGTGGATGTTCCAATGGTACTCCCGATGTCTACTCGATGTTCTCCTGCCTCTGACAGTCTTCCTTTGGATAGGCTCTGAATGCAATCTCGGCACTGACCATACATGGTCTGATCGCAGATACAGAAGGCACCAGTATTCCCATTACTTTACATCGTACTGTGGCACCACTCGATCTTGTTCCCTTTCTCAAGTTGGGCTCCCCAGCTGCACCCGAGCTGGATCTCGTGCCGTTCATTCCCAGGCCACCTTCTACACTTCCCGAGCCTGGCGATCTCCACGTTCAGGTAATATTTGGAGAAGAAAAAGGATGGGGTCGGTCCAGTTTCGTTCATGAAGTGGTGTCCTCCCGACGACAACACTTCCAGCCCATCTCCCCCCTCTTGTGCTCAAGGTCGCGCGACCCAAGCGCCGGGCCGAAATTGGCCGAGAGGCCTGGTTCTATGATGAGCTGGAATGCTTCCAAGGGTTGTACTTCCACGATGCTATGGGTGGTTCGAAGCGGAACTCGCGGAAGGGCAATCTTTCGTCCATTGGACAGGACCCAACCGGAGATCGTCAAGGACGGGGACGGAGAGCTCAAACCCAGAGTGGCGGTTTGAAGACTCTAGGCAGCTTAAAGAGATGAGTGACTCAAGGAATTATGTCTCCGTGCTCCTCTTGGAAAAATTGGGCGGCAAGCTGCCCAGCGGAGTTCCTCTCGCTGAGGGGTTGGTGTAAGTGGTGTCTTCGTTATATAAATTGTGATCTGAGAATCCATTTCAGCAAGGGAATATACGATATGTATGGGGAAATTGCTGAATTGGGAGTAGACCACCGCGACATACGCCATTCCAACATACTCGCCGCCCCCCAAGGCCCGACGACACTGCCTAGCCTGCCTTCGCCATTCACTGGCCGGATATATACGCACCGAATGATCGATATTGAGTCATGCGAGAAGACGAATGGGGAGACTTGGTTCCTCACTGCATGCCAGGCTTCATGGGTAGAAGGCATCGTAAAATATCTTCCTACAGGAGGTATGGTTGATGGAGAATGGCATAGAATGTGCATGGAAGTATACCATGGACACTAGTTGCAGCTATATCTAGGGTTAGGAGCAATAATCGAGTGGGAAGCTGGTCACGACCTGAATAGGGTGGATTGGCAGCTGCTGGACAAGCATGCAGCAGTAATTGACTTTGGGCAACCGAATGCAAATCCGAAAACTCGGCTCGCCCAGCAACTCGGCCGTGCATCGAGACGGTATTATATAGATAAGAGATTACAAACAACGGTATTATCAGTGGTATAGGTGGGCTGCGTGCGTTATCTTTTGCATTGCCCCGGTTCACCCTGCTTAGAATTAAGCGCCCACCTGACTCCGGTGTGGAGCATGCGGGACATTCGGGGGATCTCATTTTGGCTTTTTCCGGACGTCATTTTACCTCCCCGCTTCTTCCCCATACGAACCACACTCGTGCAGGCGAGAAGTCAATAATTTCCTTTTTGGGAATTTCTCTGTATTGTCTTCAAATCCGCTAAAAACTGCTCAAGTGAATGGCGAAGGCAGGCTAGGCAGTGTCGTCGGGCCTTGGGGGGCGGCGAGCATGTTGGAATAGTGTATGTCGCGGTGGTCTACTCCCAATTCAGCAATTTCACCATACATGTCGTATATTCCCTTGCTGAAATAGATTCTCAAATTTTCAATTTATCCAATGAAGATACCACTTACACCAAGTCATCACCAAGGCGAACTCCTATGGGGAACGTGCCGCCCATTTTCTCCAAGAGGAGCACGGAGACATAAATCCTTGAGTGCCTCATCTCTGTGAGCTGCTTAGAGTCTTCAAACCGCCACTCTGGGTTCGAATCCTCTGAATCTGACGATCTCCGAGTAGGCTCTCGTCGAGGGGCCGAAAGATTGTCCTTCCGCGAGTTCGCTTCGAACCATCCATAACATCGGGGAGTACAACGCCTTGGAGACATTCCGGCTCATCATAGAACCAGGCCTCTCGGCAATTTCGGCCCGGCGCTTAGATTGCGCGACCTTAAGGACACAAGGGGGAAGATGAACCGAGAGGGTTGTTGCTGGGAGGACATGAACAAAACTGGAGCGGCCCCATCCTTTTTCTTCTCCCAGTATTAGCTGGACGTGGAGATCGCCAGTCTCGGGAAGTGTAGAAGGTGGCCTAGCTAGGAGTGAACGACCTGTAAACGACTTTGGGTGGGGCGCCCTCATCAAACCTGAGCAAAGGAACGACAATCCGATGTAAAATCATGGATATTGGCACCTTGAGTGTCGGTGATCAGACCATCAATGGTCAGTGCTAAAATTGCATTCAGAGCGTATCCAAAGGAAGACTAGTATGAGAACATTGAATACATATAGATTCATGCAACACCAACAAACCAGTGTTTGATGTTTGAACAAAGTCCATACATGCGAGAGGAGTATCGGAACATCCCGAGAAACATGCGCTGACTAAGCATTAAGTCTGGCATAGAGAGATGGCAGAAACTTACCTTGCCTGGTGGATTGATGGAAATGTCTCATTTCCACGTCATTGTCATTGGTGAGACTAAGCTTGATGTAGATGATTCCAATGTTTGTACCTATTTGTGCCCTAAATTTGACTTGATGACTCCGCTTGAAAACGGCTTGACTCGAACTTAAGTCGACTCAAAGCCCGAGCCGCAGCAACACTACTCATCCGTGCAGGAGGAGGAGGAGAAATCTTGTTTATATACCGCGTCCGGCTGCCGGCAGGCGCCGAGGGCGGTCTCGTACCAGTAGGTAAATCATCCGTGCAGGACAGAGTCAACCTGAGGTTGCCGAAACGGGTGTCATTTGCTTCCGAGCATCCGGGTTAAGACCATTCGAGAAACGCTTAAGAAGCACTCCAGCCAAACAGAAAACGGGTGAGAAACACCCCGGAACTCTGAGGAACACTCTTAGCTTCTTCTATTGCAGAAATCCTCTCAGTACAAACGTTTCTTGTGCAGCTGAAGTGGCCTTAAGCCAGTCACCGTCTAAGAACCAGTCATTTCTCTCTCTTTTGGGGGGAGGGGCTATCTTCTTATACTAGCTTCTTCATTTTTGATCTCTCGTTCCAGTGGAGGCCCTTGACCAGGAATTTGCTGATTTGGTATTTCCATCGGTAATCGACAAACCAGCAAGTCGCCTCTCTCTCCCACTCTCACTCTTGTTGCATCTCCAACCTTCGAGACCCTGGCCATCCACGACAATATGCCCAAGCAATTATCCCCGACCCCCAACCCCTACCCGGGGGTTTTCCTCGACTTTCACGGCCTTCCATCCAACCCCAAATGTATCTTTCGAACCGGCGACCCGTGGCCGGTACGCGAGGGCTCGAGGCGCAGCCGTTTTTAAGGGAGGCACGTCCCATTTGTGTACACCCAATTCAAGACTCGTGGTTCGAGCTCAGCACACAAATCTATGAATCCCTGGATTTCCTTAATGTCCAGTGGTCAACAATCGATCCTGTACGCTTTGCCGAAGAAGGAGGAGAAGCCGGTCCACTCCACCTCTGGGTGGGCGTCGAACCTGGGTCTCTGTCTTTCGAGGACGCCCAGGCCGCTGCCGAGGGTTGCAAGAAGATCCTCACAGATGCTGGCTTCCCCGGCGTTGAAATTGCTTTCAGGGAGTCCATCTACACCCGGTCTGTCGGCCCACAGCTGCTCAACTACGTCCCGTATCGAGACCCCATCGCCCAAAATGCCGCTCCATTCACTCCCGCTCTTGGTATTCGAATTGCTCCCCTGAAGGCTCCTCATTTCGAGGGCACCGCTGCCCTGTATCTCCGCGAGAATAGCCAGAGCGAGCGAGTCTTCGTTCTAACCGCCCGCCACGTAGCACTCCCGCCTCCCATACACAACAATCGACTCTACACGCGCAGTAATTCCGATAGTCACGCTTCCAGCAAACCTGCTGAGAAGGTCATACTCCTCGGCACCCAAGCCTACACTAAAGCCCTCATAGAGATGATGGGCGAGATTGAATTCCAGTCTCTCTCCATCGATGTATATCGGAACGAGATTGAGGCTTTGGGGGACCCTACTGATGGCGAGGATGCTAAGATAACTTCCGCGCGCCGGCACTGGCAGAATAAGGTAGAGAAGGCGAGGCAGGCGATAACTGATATAAACGCTTTACACAAAAAAATAACTGAGCACTGGACCAAACCGGAGCAGCGCGTAGTCGGTTACGTCCGTCATGCCCCTCCTATGTCCTTCGGTACTGGCCCCGAGCAATTTACGGAGGACTGGGCACTTATCGATCTCGATGTTGACAAAATAGATTGGGGTACGTTTATGGGGAACGTTATTAATCTCGGTACGTTTCGATTTATTATTTTACCGATGTCGTCTAATCCAACTATGATATACAGGGAGCAGGATTGCGCCAGCCGAATTCTGGAAGAAAATGCACCCAGATCCCAATGGCCGCTCCTCCTTCAAGTTTCCCGTCGGTGCCCTTCTGAAAGTCAAGGGTGTTGTCGGAGAGGACGATTTATGCAGGCCAAAACAACTTGACGCCAACGGCGAGCCATGCCTACTCGTCGTAAAAAATGGTAACACCACTAATGTCACTCTTGGTCGTGGGACTGGTCTAGAGTCCATCGTTCGCACGATCGATGAGTATGGTGTGCAGATGACCTCAAGGGAATTCGCGATCTATCCCTATTCCCGCAAAGATGGCCCATTCTCTGCCCCCGGTGATTCCGGGTCGATCGTTGTCGACGGAAATGGACGTATCGTCGGCCTGCTTACCGGTGGATCCGGCGCGACTGACGCTACTGACGTAACTTACATCACACCGTACTACTGGCTCGAGAAGCGTATCAAGGATGTTTTTCCCGACTCCTACCTCTACCCAATGAAAAACTAGGTCAGGACACAACAGCGGCGACGCTCGTGAGGTGTCTTGTCTCTTTTCTTCTTCTGGCTTCCCCTATGCTAATTCTTCTCTTTCCATCAGGCCCTCCTTCCATTACGCTCGTTTGTATATCAGTCCGTTGTCAGTGCCGACGTGGTGGATCGCTGTCTGGGTCCGTCTCGTTTCTTTCCTTCCCTCTTTCGTGTAACCAATAGCTTTTATTAACGGTATAGCTCCCAGACTCGTTGACTTGTCACATATGTTCGTTCGGTTCCCTTTTTTTCTTCCTTTCCGTGACTGATAACTATGACGTTAAGGTCATAGACGACTTGATTCGATTAGCGGGTCCTCGTACGGCTACATCTTATTTTTCTTTCGGACATTTGCAACGTATCTTTGTACGATCAACCTCTCCCGCTCCTCACCAGGACCCCCATCACTCAGGTTGGCAGCAACTCAAGTGATCAGCATCTCCCGGATTGTCAACAGCCCGACGCTCAGCATCAGGCCTCACCCAGCAATATCTCGCTGCGCAACACAAAAACTAGCCATAGCCCACGTTCCACTCGCAACCTCGCTCACGTGGTCCGTGAACCAGAGATCTCTGCACTGTGCTGGGATCCCCCCCCCCCCCCCTATCCTAGAAATGATTAATACCCTTTTTTGGTAATTTTTTTGAATTTTTCTCGGATTTCTTGAGTTTTTTTTTTTTTTTTCAAATTTACCTAGTACGTGCCCCACTGGGAATTGGGGCAATTTTTGAACCACTCTTCCATCTTTTGCGCCGGCGCCATGGATCAGACCAGATCGGATTCCTTTCAAAGTTTATAGATTTCAATTTCCACTCTCGTCCATTTTGCACACGTGGGTCACCCCCCCCAAAGAGCTCAGATGCCTTTGCAGTCCCCACCTTTGTTCGAAATGGCATTTCCCCTCATCTCTACCCTCGACCCTTGTGACGCGTGACACACAGCTTGGATGCGTGACTGCAAGTTTGTCGAGGACCGTACAGTAGTCGATAATCGATTCTCCCCATACAAACCAGCTATGAGCGCAAATACCGTGGATGTTCCAATGGTACTCCCGATGTCTACTCGATGTTCTCCCTGCCTCTGACAGTCTTCCTTTCGGATAGGCTCTGAATGCAATCTCGGCACTGACCATACATGGTCTAATCGCAGATACAGAAGGCACCAGTATTCCCATTATTTTATCATCGTACTGTGGCACCACTCGATCTTGTTCCCTTTCTCAAGTTGGGCTCCCCGGCTGCACCCGAGCTGGATCTCGTGCCGTTCATTCCCAGGCCACCTTCTACACTTCCTGAGCCCGGCGATGTCCACGTCCAGGTAATATTTGGAGAAGAAAAAGGATGGGGCCGGTCCAGTTTCGTTCATGAAGTGAATGTACTCCCGACGACAACACTTCCAGCCCATCTCCCCCCTCTTGTGCTCAAGGTCGCGCGATCTAAGCGCCGGGCCGAAATTGGCCGAGAGGCCTGGTTCTATGACGAGCTGGAATGCCTCCAAGGCGTTGTACTTCCACGATGCTATGGGTGGTTCGAAGCGGAGCTCGCGGAAGGGCAATCTTTCGCCCATTGGACGGGACCCAACCGGAGATCGTCAAGGACGGAGAGTTCAAACCCAGAGTGGCTATTTGAAGGCTCTAGGCAGCTTAAAGAGATGAGTGACTCAAGGAATTATGTCTCGTGCTCCTCTTGGAAAAATTGGGCGGCAAGCTGCCCAGAGGAGTTCCTCTCGCTGATGAGTTGGTGTAAGTGGTGTCTTCGTCATGTAAATTGTGATTCTGAGAATCCATTTTAGCAAGGGAATATACGATATGTATGGCGAAATTGCTGAATTGGGAGTAGACCACCGCGACATACACTATTCCAACATGCTCGCCGCCCCCCAGGGCCCAACGACACTGCCTAGCCTGCCTTCGCCATTCACTGGCCGGATATATACGCACCGAATGATCGATACTGAGTCATGCGAGAAGACGAATGGGGAGACTTGGTTCCTCACCTGCATGCCAGGCTACATGGGTAAAAGGCATCGTGAGATCTCTTCCTACAGATCATTGACCGGCAGAGAGTAGAATAGAATCTGCATGGTGTTACAACCTACACACTAGTTGCAGCTATACCTAGGGTTAGGAGAAATAATCGAGTGGGAGGCTGCTCACGATCTGAATAGGGTGGATTGGCAGCTGCTGGACAAGCGTGCAGCAGTAATTGATTTTGGCATCCGAATGTAAATCCGAAAACTCGGCTTGCCCAGCAACTCGGCGGCGGATCGGGATGGTATTATATAGATAAGAGGTTACGAACAACGGTATTATCAGTGGTGTAGGTGGGCTGCGTGCGTTGTCTTTTGTGTTGCCCCGGTTCACTTGCTTAGAATTAAGCGCCCACCTGACTCCGGTGTGGAGCAGGCAGAACATTCGGGGTATGTCATTTTGGATTTTTACGGACGTCATTTTGCCTCCCTGCTTCTTCCCCATACGAACCACACTTGTGCACGCGAGAAGTCAATAATTTCCTTTTTTGAGAATTTCTGGGTCCCGTCTTCAAATCCGCTCAAACTGCCCAAGTAGCTGTGAAATATTAGTAAAATATTTCTGTTTATGTTATGGGCTTAAATCCCGTATTTACAAGGTTATTCCCCCTCAACTTGGGCCGGCGTTGAGTTGCGGCGCCGGATTTCCGGTTTTTGCTTCCGGATCTTGTGTCCGTGACCGGGTCTGGCCTTCACATTTAGGTAATCGCTCCTAACCTTAAACACTATACAACAGCTGCGATGAGGAGAAATCTAGATTCGATGACATTTATACTTTAGTCCACTCAATCCCATGGTTCAATAATACATCCATCAGGAAGATTATCTACGATGTTGTCTACCCATGAGCCCTGCCAAGCAGTAAGCATCCAAGCCTCCTCATTCGTCTTCTCGCATGACTCAATATCAATCATTCGATGCGTATATATCCGACCAGTGATGGCGAGAGTAGCAGTGTCGTTGGCTGAGGCGGCGAGCTGTGGATGCGTATGTCGCGGTGTCTACCATTAGCATTCACATACATGTCGTATATTCCTTGCTGAATAGATCTCAGATTTAATTTATCCAATGAAGATCCACTACACAAGTCATCACCAAGGGGAACTCCTATGGAGCTTGCCGCCCATTTTTCCAAGAGCACGGAGACATAACTCCTGGAGTGACTCATCTCCGTGAGCTGCTTAGATTTTTTAAACCGCACTCTGGGTTCGAACTCTCTGAATCTGACGATCTCCGAGTGGCTCTCGTCGAGGGCGAGAGATTGTCCTTCCGCGAGTTCCGCTTCGAACCATCCATAGCATCGAGGCAATACAACGCCTTGGAGGATTCCAGCTCATCATAGAACCAGGCCTCTCGGCAATTTCGGCACGACGCTTAGATCGTGCGACCTTGAGCACAAGGGGGGGAAGATGAGCCGGAAGGGTTGTATTGACTTCGTGAACGAAACTAGAGCGACCCGATCCTATTTTTTCTCCAAATGTGAGCTGGACGTGGAGATCGCCAGGCTCGGGAAGGGTAGAAGGCGGTCTGGGAATGAACGGCCTGAGAGCCTTTTCCGGTGCAGCCAAGGATCCCACCTTGAGGAAGGGAACAAGATCGAGTGGTGCCACAGTACGATGTAAAATAGTGGGAATACTGGTGCCGTCAGAGTCTGTGATTAGACCATGAATGGTCAGTGCTGAAATTACATTCAGAGCCTATCCAAAGGAAGACCATCAGAGGGTACAAGGGCATTGAGTAGACATCGGAGGACCATTGGAACATCCGCGGCATTTACGCTCATAACTGTGCTGTACGCAGAGAATCGATTATCGATTACCGTACTGTTTTAAACAACTCATCAGTCACGCGTCACAAGGCTACAGATGAGGGGAAATACAGCAAAATTACCTATGGAACAAAGGTGGCGACTGCAAGGGCATCTGAGCGCTTTGGGGGGTGATCCACGCGTGCAAACTGGAAGAGGGGGTGGAAGTTGAAGCCTATAAACCTAGTAAAGGGGTCCATGGCACGAAAGATGGCAAAGTGGTTCAAAAAAAAAACATTCTTTCCCTTGCCACCCGATGACGCAGCTAAAAAAACTGGATTTCAAAGAGCACCCGCCCTCCGTGCGCTGCACCGGGGCACTCTTCGCGACTCGCGCGCATCACAGAGACCAACGAACGACGAACTGTACCGCGTGGATTATGTAATTATGTCACAAGTTACCCTCCATTTTCGGAATCCCCCAATAAGGCCTGCAAAAAAACCGAATCATGTGATTTCCGGAGACGCCCGTTGGCGGCATCGCTCGCGTCTTCTAGGGACTATCGCTATCGCCCATGAACGCCCACCTCAAGTTTAATCTAGGCGTTATGGTCCCGTACAGTCGCGGGCCCAAGGACAAATATGGGAGCTCAATAGACCCTGTACCACCTCCCAGCAGTGCTGGGGTGTGGTACTCAGCTAAATTTTTCTTTTCCAGTATGCGAGGGGGCGGCTTTCAGCTGTCCCTTTCGTACGGCTTCAATATTTTCACTAATTGTTTCAGGCTTTTTCATTCTAGGGACTCCCTCTACACCCTGAGGCACCCCCCACTATGAAAACGACGTATGATCGCGGAATCGGAAGGATGAATACGACCACAAGTCCGATGAGCACTACACCACACCTCAGCACTGCTGGGGTGTGGTGATGAAGTATGTCTTTGAGCCCCCGGTCTTCTCCTACGCAGTGGGTGGCTTTAAGCCACCCTTTTCGCGGTGTTACTAACAACATTCATTATTCTCGCTTATGGGGACTGTTCCCCATGTGTGTCCCCACCTCGAACGATGATGACGACGGTCCCACGATGATGGGATCGTTGTCGTCGGCGATTTCAAATCCCTCCTCCAGTCAAGTTCTACACTGAATACTCCGGGGGTCGCAGATGCCGATGACAGCCCCAACAAGGTGTTTCCCGTGCCACATTCCTATGTGCCAGTGCCACCTCGGGTTGAGCAAGTCCGCGACTCGCTCCCCCATTTCTTCTTGAAAACCCCAGGTCATGGTTTGCCCTTGGCTGTATAGACTTGCAGTCGAACCCCGTGTTTTATTCTATCTAACCTTGCTAATCACACCAGGGAAATTTTATTCCCTCAAAGGGGTGACACACCTCGGGCTCCCCATTTATGTACTTCCCCATATCATATTAACTATGGTCATAGGGTGGACCGTCCAGCTTTCCTTTTTTGAGCTTCCCTCCATCACCCGCCCTAGTTTTTCTTTACTTTGCCTGTATTTTCTGGCTTCTTCAATTCCTCCCCTCAGTGTTGCGGTTGAGTTCCAAATTCAATTTTTCTTGTGTTAGGGGAAGAGTTCATCTTGCTGCAGTCCTGGTAAAACCAAACTTGTGCCCTTCCTACTGGCCAATTAGTTTTCCTTTAATTTGTGTAGCTGAAAAGTTCTCCATTGCTGCGCTAATGAAATACACTTCCCCCCAAGCTACCCTAATGCGCCGAACACCCCCCTTTTTTCTCGTCCCTTCCGCTCTCTCACTTTACACCAGCCTCCACCCAACCCGCAGATACCACCTACCTCGTAGTTACATAGTACGGCATATGCCTTCTCGGCACAGATACGTACTTAAAATCTGATAACATCATCATCATCATCATCATAATGAAATACACTTTGGTTCTCGCCAAAAATCACAGCTTCGGTTTTTTTGGAGGTCTTATTAGGCCAATCCAATTTTCTGCAGCGCGTCAGTCGTGGCCAAGACACTTCCCCTGTCTCCGGTCACTGTTTGCCTATTTTTTTGCTCCGGAGACCGTATGAGACTTAGAGACCCGTCGTCGCCGGCTTGGGCGAGACCCTGCTGGCCTGTATCCATGATATCTGGTCCACGTCCTGTCCACGGATTGCCGGTCTGAAAGAATGCGTAGAGTCTGTGAATTTCACCGTCTCTCAAAATCCTTGAGTCACGGTCTGCTTGAAGTCTCATTGGTTCTAGGCACTCAACCTCATCCCTTCTCTCTACTGTGCAACTCACCAAAAAGAGTATCCCACAGGCGACCGAGTGAAGCGAGGGCCTAGAATTTCCGATTCTCATCGCACATATGCCAATCTTCATGCAGATTATCAAGGACTGTTATCGCATCTCGGAGGAGCAGCATAATCCCCAGACGCTATCACATGGAATGACGGAAGGATATCAAGTACGCAGCATGTACCCTTCCAGAGAAAAGACATGAAAGAATACTCATCCGATTCGAAATCATTCCTTGCGCAAATCCGAATTCAGGATCAGGTACATAGGACATGGGTCTATCCCTCCACCTAGGAAATCTTCGTTGCGACCTGCAGGAAGTCTTGTGTCTCGTCCATTCTTAGACTGAACCCCGATCGAGGTATCCCAAACGATAGTGAGTTATAGTGGACCTAAAGCCGTATTGCGAGGCACTCCTGCGTAACTTTCATGTTTTGCACCTCCCCCCCCTGCATTTCATTGGTTCCAGAGCTCGACGGCCATTGTCATGCGAAATGTATGTTATATCTCCTTACGTAACCGATCTCCTGGCTCTCAGACAGAGGTTACGGGACTGCTCCACATTTCTCTCGTCATTTTCTCCCTGGAGACCACAGACGAGAATCTGTGGCCCTGGAAAAGAGATTTCTATGGACCATAGCCGAGCACGATGGAAGTCGCTTTGAATCTCCCCCTACACCGCTCGTGCTGAACAAGTTACTTACATTCGTGACCAAGGAATCTGCCTATTCCAAATTATGGCTGGTACGTATCCGTCTTCTGAATGTGCTTTCAATTGCCCACACGCGGTCCCCAGGAAAATTGCATCTTTTTTGCGACTACCGTTTTAAGGAATCTTTTGGCACGGTACGAGACTATTTCGTCTGTGGGAAACAGGGGATTGTATTGGCAATTGGACTTGGATATGACATGCTGAGCCACCCATGTTGAAATCAACATCGGGAATCGTCTTTTAATTCACGCAGAAGGTTGTGGCTACAATACCCAGGCAGTTTTCAGGGGAGTCGGCGCGCCTTCATCGAGTATGCGGGGCAGCATCTCACGTTTCGTCTTCGGTTAAATAATGTGATTGTCGCTGTCGACATCGCTCCATTCGATGCAAAAGAGATCGTAGTATTCGGACTTACAGAGCGATGTTTATGATTGGCGTATAATAGAGTAAGGTGCGCCGAATCGTTGCAACATTTACACTTTATTCCACTCAATCCCATGGTTCAATAATACAGCCATCAGGAAGATTCCTCACGATGCTGTGTATCCATGAGGCCGCCCAATCAGTGAGTATCGAAGGCTCCCCGTTCGTCTTCTCGCATGACTCAATATCGATCATTCGATGCGTATATATCCGGCCAGTGAATGGCGAAGGCAGGCTAGGCAGTGTGGCCGGGCCCTGGGGGGCGGCGAGCATGTTGGAATAGCGTATGTCGCGGTGATCTACTCCCAATTGAGCAATTTCGCCATACATATCGTATATTCCCTTGCTGAAATTGATTCTCAGATGATAATTCATACGATGAAGATACCACTTACACCAAGTCATCACCAAGGGGAACTCCTATGGGGAGCTTGCCGCCCATTTTCTCCAAGAGGAGCACTGAGACATAATTCCTTGAGTGACTCATCTCTGTGAGCTGCTTAGAGTCTTCAAACCGCCACTCTGGGTTCGAATCCTCCGAATCTGACGATCTCCCAGTGGCTCTCGTCGAGGGGCTGAAAGATTGTCCTTCCGCGAGTTCCGCTTCGAACCATCCATAACATCGGGGGAGTACAACGCCTTGGAGACATTCCAGCTCATCATAGAACCAGGCCTCTCGGGCAATTTCGGCGCGGCGCTTAGATCGCGCGACCTTAAGGACAAGAGGGGGAAGATGGGCCGGGAGGGTTGCTGCCGGGAGGACATTGACTTCATGAACAAAACTGGAGCGGCCCCATCCTTTTTCATCTCCAAGTATTAGCTGGACGTGAAGATCGCCAGTCTCGGGAAGTGTAGAAGGTGGTCTAGGAATGAACGGCCCGTAAACGACTTCGGGTGGAGCGCCCTCATCCAACCTGAGCAAAGGAACGAGATCGAGCGGTGCCACAGTACGATGTAAAATCATGGGAATATTGGCGCCCTCAGTGTCTGTGATCAGACCATGAATGGTCAGTGCTGAAATTGCATTCAGAGCCTATCCAAAAGAAGACTGTCAGTATGAGAACATCGAGTAGACAATGGGAGTACCATTGGAACGTCCACGGTATTTACGCTCATAACGCTCATATCGCGAAGTGGTCGCAAACATGGGATCTGCCGGCCCCGGGCCGAGTCCACCCCATCACCCATGTTGATGCTCTGGTGCCCTCACCCAGACCCCTGATAGTTAGGTTGACAGCCGGTACGGAAAATATCTGATTTGGGGGGTCCGTTCCGGGTGTAAATTGTTGGAATTGGGGATGGACGATCATTGCTTAGTCAGCATACCCTTCTAGATAGTTCCTCGGGATGTACTGAAGTTCCCTCAAGCATTGGCTCGAGTTCTGATCAAAAGCTCTATCTTTCCCTGCGAATCTAAGTAGCCCTGCTCAATTCTTCTTGGGTTGGGCTTATCGGGGTCAACTTTCAACTTTTTTTTTGGGTATATAGTCAATGAGTCCCACTCGGAATACCGGTCATTTTGGCTGGTATTGCAACTAGGGGTAATTGTAACCATACACAGGTATCTTCCCTGAACAGCAAACTGCTGCCGCTGCCCATACAGTTCATAGTCAATATAGAATTTTTGCCTCTGATACTTCAACTCCATTTAGCACTGCCTCAGCTTCTTTCTGGCTACTTATGCTAGACAGTATGGATGTTCTTGATCCATCCAACCTTTCTCTGCTGTCTCTGATTGCCGGGAAAACTTTGGAACTTGAAACTCTATGATACACATCTGATACCTTGCTGCCTGAAAAAGCCCTGGAGGGAACTGTCAAGTTAAATAGAGAAAGTACTGCATCTAAAGTTGTGCGGCACCCCCTTGGGACTGTTCTTGAATACCCTGAGACAAATTCAAGTGCCAAGAAAGAAAACAACTATGTTGCTCATATAATTGACATTGACACAACAAATGGAACATGGGCAACTCATTGTAACAGAATACAATCTAATATTGCCTATGCTTTGGGTGGTCATGGGGGAAAGCAAACAAAAAAGTTTCACTCCTAGTTGATGAAGATGGAAAAATGGTGGATTGTTGAGAGGACCACTGGCACTGTAAGTGATAATCCAATGGAAAAATTGCTGCTAAGGATGTATTCTAGGCCAAGGGTGTCAGGGTGACACTGCCATTGAAGCCACAAACAGAAAGAGGAAAGAGATTAATTAACCACACACTATCACAGTGGGAATCCCAAGTATCAGGCTGGTCAGCCACTTTTTATACCTATCTTAGGTACCAATCTGGGGCAGATTTGATACCTATGGAGGTCTGTATATAGTTGGGCCAGAGTTGGGCCCAACTATATACAGACCTCCATAGTATCAAATCTGCCCCAGATTAGTACCTAAGATAGGTATAAAAAGTGGCTGACCAGCCTGCTCGTCACTATGATGCTCACCAGACAGAAGCCCTGGAGTATGCAGTCAGAGACTCAGTATGGCTGGATGCTCACAACATTTCCATTGACTGCCCAGCCTGGAAACTCTCAGACAAGTGGTTAGGCCCATACAAAGTAGACAAGGTGATCTCCCGCTCCGCTATCCAGCTCAAACTTCCCTCCTCCATGCAAGTCCACCTGGTGTTCCATGTCTCGAAACTCCACCCTTTCTGGCCTGACCCAATTATGGATCGTGTTGCACATCCTCCACCTCCTCCTATCCTCCATGGTGGTGAGGAGGAGTATGAGGTGGAACAGATTGAAAACTCCTGCTATTTCCAAGGCCGACTCCAGTACTTGGTGAAATGGAAAGGCTACCCACCCTTGGAGAACCAATGGCTTCCAGAGACCAATCTAGGTAATGCCCCAGAAGTCATCACAGAGTTCCACCTTGCTCATCTGGAAGCTCCACGATGGATCAGTGCCATTGACTTCTCCTCCATTGGGTTCCGGACATGTCCACTCCTAACCAAACCCCCTGCAGACCTCCCAGACTGGTTGACCCATTGATCCCTGCTCCCCCAGCCAATCAGGACAATCAGCCCTAAGAGGGGGGTGATGTCAGGGTCTGCCCCTTACTCTGGTCAACTCCGGTCTACTCTGGATCACTCCAGTCCTTGTCCACCCACCTCCAGTCCAGTTCTCCACTTATTTCCTTTGCCCCAAGTCCACTTTGCTTCTGGTTTGACTCCAGTCCAACCCTATCTTGGTTTCATTTCCTTTTCATTTCCCTTTCATTTCCCATTGCTCCTGGTTTGCCCCTGGCCGAGTTCCTGTTCCTGTTCCTGTCCCCCTTGTAACCACCCCCAGTTTAGTGATCACTCCCCTGTAGTATAGTCATCATGTATAAGTAGTCCAAGAGTGAAGTCCAGAGACCCCAGCTTTGGTCTCTCAGGATTTCCGCTGTTACTCCAGACTACAGGTCTGAGTACTTTCCAGTTGACTCCATGAGCTTAAGGACCACTGTGCTCATTTCTGCCTAGTCCCCTCTGGGCCACTGGACTGCCTCTCCATCCCCTCTTATCCTTGTTATCTCATTCTTGCCCGGATTCTCCCGGACTTAGCCGGACTTACACTGGACTTAGCCGGAATTATCTGTGTTTATATTTGTTTGGTGCTCTCGTCACAGCATGGCCCTGACATACCCAGACCTAGGGACCCCAGAGCTTCCTGGGGGCTACTGCCCCCAAACCCCCAGCTTTTTTCAGGCAGACCCAGGGCTAAAAAATAAGCCCCAGTGAGCCCAATTTTTTGAGCCACAAACCAAGAGTGTCCCAGGGAAACTCATGTATATTGGACCTATTTAGCTAAGATGTGCCTATAGGGAATTACCTAGCTAACTAGGTACCAACATGTGATTGCCTCAGGTGGGGAATAATCTCTGTCATTCTCATCATAGGATATGTCTGGATCAGTATCCCCATCAGCATCATGATCAGTGAGAATCTCATCATCAAAATTGCTCAGAACTCAGAAGATTTCACTTTGCTAGTGCCACACATCCTTATGCCCCTCTTTGCAATTAAAGTTAGCACAAATGTCACATCACAAAAAAATCTCTTTGCTAGACTTCATGCATGTACAGTATTCACCACAACACTTGGCTCAGGTTGTATCCCACTCAACTCAGGGTGTTGGAGGGAAAAACCCCTGCCACATAGAGTTCCCTTTCAGTGTCAAATTTTCCAATGAATGAATTAAACATGTAACAATAGGTCATCTGAATAACAATTCTTTCATCTGTTCAAGAATGAGCCTGAATTCCATACACTTGAAAACATGTAAATGGAATGCTCATTCCCCCTGTACATGAGTCAATCTCCCAAGGTCTTCAACAGGCCACAGGGACTGTATTCATCTATGTCCTACCATAAGCCATGGTATGGTGGACCTGGCAATTCAACTTGCCCTTCTGTATATCATCTTGAATTCTCCTTCAATCCCTTCAAATCAATCCTGTTGCCTTAAGGGTGACTCTAACAAATTAGGATTATGTAATACAATGGATTGCACACCCGGGCCTTCATTCCTACTTGTGGATGCATTACATAATCAAGTAGGGGCAAATGCACTCTCAAGGAGTATTCATCGAATTTCTCTGTAAGTTTTGATTAGATCAGCTCGAAAAAGTAGTGTCCTGAAATATATGATTTACACCTATCCAACGATACCAAGTATGAGTCAATCTGATTAAAACTGTGTGTTCTAGAACTATTTTGCTATGGAATCCATGCCCTTAAGGAGTATTTTCTGCTTTCGAAGCCAATTCATACCCGACCAACTCTAAAATATAGCTCCCTAAAAGCTGTAATCAGTACCTATCAAATGATATTAATTATGTGTTTATTGGATTAAAAATGAAGCTTCTGGAATGATTCCACCTGCTTATTCATAATCAGAAGGTGTATTTTTCAAATTTCTCCCTCAGTTTTGATCATATTTGCATGAAACAACCATGCCTAGAAATGTATTGAAAATCCCCATCCAATGGTACAAAGGGCATCGCGAACAAAAAAGAACTTGGTGTTCTGCATACAAATTTCCCCCTTGTCTCAGGAGAACATCATTCCCCCCTCCAATTTTCAAATATTGAATATTGTCTGGCAGCTTTATATCCAAAGGATAGGACATCCAGGAAAACTTATTCCACCACTCCTCAAGGGAATATGTCCAAAAGGGAAGGAGAATGGTCATTTTATGCTTTATCCTATTTGCAGCCTTGTAAATTGAATATCTCTGTCAGTTTTGAAGCTTTTGACTTGATTCCTTTTTCTACATATTCCCCCTATCCCCCTACTTCCATAGAATATTCTGTCTCATAGCTGGGTTGTATATTAAGCGAATTGTGTTGAAAATTCCATTGTCTTCCCTGTCAGGATCAAATTGACATTTGCTTCCGCCTAAGGACTTACCCGTCAGAGTATCATTCTTCATTGACTCT
>MU129178.1:0-11379 GCA_014904985.1 Hydnum rufescens UP504
GGACCTGAACATCCGGATTAGATCTGTGATCCCCTCTTTCATCCCCAGCACAACATCATGGACAGTAGTTGGATTGGTTCATAACCATCCTGCTTACAAATTGGTGGTCCTTACAGGGGATCACAAGAATCTCAATTCGGACCCCTATTATCAACACTTGCAACAAATTCCCACATCTCAATAATGTCTTCACCGACATTTACTTGTATGCCTGGACCCCATTCCAGAGACGCTCCCAGATTTACTGGGAAACGGATTTTACATTTCCTTGCCAAATACGAATTTTGTGCCATGGCTGCAGGCCTTTCACCCACTCAAACAATTCGTCAAGTTACTCGGTATTGTGATACAAAGTCTGAACGGTTCATTGAGACTCTCGATGAATACCAAGCCGAAGATTGGACAGCATTCAAGACTCGGTTACTCAAGTACTATCCATCTGAAGAAGAAGAACTGTATTACAAGATCGATCATCTCATCAAACTAGCTAGGAAAAGTCGTAATTTGACATCTATTCAAAAGTTTGATGAATATATACGCAAGTTTATGGTTATCGTGAAGGCGCTTGAGAACGACGGTCTCTATCAGAGACTGACAAGCATGACTATTTTTGGAGAGGGTTGAAGCCTCGTACCTTCTGTGAAAATATCACAAATATTCTCATGAACTTGAAGTTGTGGTCAGATTTGACGAACCCTCCGCCTATGAATGAGGTAATAAGCACCATTAAGACTCGTCTCAAATGGGATCTTTACTGAGTCGCCGAAGAAGACGATGGCCCTGATGTGTCTGAGGACACGGGCTCATCGACCACCTCAGATTCTGATGGTACATCATCTAATTCGGACTCGAGTATCGAGAAGGAGAATACCTGACCTAAGTTTAAAAGACATCAGGTCAAACTTGATTCAAAAGACAAAAAGGATGAGCCTACAATGAAAGTACCAACTGAGAATAAATCTCAGGACTCGGGAGATGCAAACAAGTTGAATATCGACGATCTTGCTGAAAAGATCAGCCGTTTAACAATAGCCATTGAGGTGGATAGAGCGGCAAAGCGACCTGTTAAGTTTTCCGGCTCTGCGATTAGGTGCTTTATGTGCGGAGAAGAAGGGCACTCACTCAAGGATTGTCCTGAAACAAGAGCTTTCATCACAAAGAAGGTCTTGAAGTTCTCGAATGAAGGCCGTCTTGTCAAGTACGATGGATCAGACTTGCCCCAGGGCGATGTGAATAATGGCAGAGTCGCTCGAATACTACAAGAGCAAATAGCAAATGCTTCCAACATAGAAACCGATCACTTACCGAGTTTTAAGACACTCAACCAGGAGTTTGCCACTTTCGGGGAATATGAATACGATGTTTTCCCTGCAGAGAGAGTGCAGAGTCATGCACAAAAGTGACCTGAACCATATGATAAAAGTGATCCAAAAGGGAAATGACCTGAGCAACCTAATAGGGCTTATGTCGAAGTACCTAGTAAGGACGTTAGTCAACAAGGATCGATTCCAATGCCGAGAGAGTCACCTATCTCGACTAAGCCTGATACACAAACACCAGATCATCAAAGCGACCAGCCTGCATCCGTTAAGCAGCCTATAACCATCTTGAAGTGTAACACTCAGCTTCCAGACGAGGATGTCATGATGGGCAATGGATCCCCAAGTAACCCACAGGTTCATGAGCCATCAACACCTAGCGAAAGAAATCCTAAAGCCAAAAAGAAGGACAAGCCATCGCTCGAAGATGTAGTCGTACATGAGAAAGACGATCCCGCTAGGAAAAGAGCCTCACCGGCTTACCGATTTGCAAGCAAGCTACAAGAGACCATTAACATCAAAGACTTGTACAAATCCTTGATGGATAAAGAAGTCACGGTTAGACTTGGCGATGTCTTGGGGTCATCCTTCGAGCTGTGTAAGAGACTCCAGATTGCTACAAAGACACAGAGGGTACCAATCGTGGCAGAACTTTCCCAGATCAAGAATGTTGAGGTGTCAGCCAGTTCGGTTGAACACGGGATCAAACCGCTTGATGCCAAAAAGGGACCTAAGTGCCCATATGTTAATCGGCCCCCAAAAGATATTCGAACCACTAATGCGATCCAATTCGATTCGGATGATGAGACATCGGAGGATGATGCGTTTAACAATACCGAGTCAATTCTGAATACCGAAGACCAAGCCGAAGAATATTACAGGCGCCAGCTTGAAATTGAGCACAATCAAGTGTTCAATGTTAAAAATTCAGATTATTCATTCAGCCCGTCATTCTTGGCAATGGTGACAGCCAAAATCCAAGGAACTATCATGGGACAGGCTTGCACAATGTTAATCAACAATGGTAGCGAATTAAACATGATGGCCCAGTCGACTCAAAACAAATTGGAATTACCAATGGATCCCTCTGGGAAAGATTGGCATCTCTGAGGAGTCTCAGGCCATCAGGTCAATTTGGTCGGATTATGTCGCAATGTTCCAGTTCACATTGGAGGAGTTCCCCTTCATCACAATTTCTTTATTACGCCCGATAATATTGGGTCTAAAGAAGTCATCCTAGGACAGCCTTGGTTGTTCTCCTATTCAGCAAGAATCGACTATACTCATGGAACGGGAATGAATTTACAAATCTGGCAAGACAGTGACCGAGAAACTGGATGTTCTGTTCGCATGACACTGCCTATAATGTCGGTGCCTAGGAATGTTCTCCCTATTGAGTTAATCAAATGCCATATGAAGTCTAGGACAATTCACTCTGCTGAAGTAGAGATTTCTGACGAGATACCAGAATTCCCTGCGAATATCTCCTCAATCTTTTCTGATATGGGAGGCAGACTTAGAAAGCTGAGGCCTGTCGATCAGGATCCTGATATTTTGAACCAGGCCTTATATGTTCCAGCTATTCTCAACGCTCTGCACAGAGCCTATCATGTTCAAAATTCCATTCAAGATAGCCATTTGGAAGGCCGATTAGTGAAAGCTCTCATTCACGATGGTCTTTCATTTGCCTGCATGATAGAACCCACAGATCAAATCACTAGGTTTATTCTGGGCAACAGGAAATACAAGCCTGTCAGAAAGAAGGTCCACCCAGTGGCGTCTTATAATCCGGACTCTCATGCCTTAGTCTTCAATCCAATGAAATTGGGAGAGCTTCCTCCGCTACCGACGAATCCTACTAGACTCGAGGATATTGTTTACATGGAGCGAATTACGAAGGAGCAAATGACCTTTCTCCTGGATAAGATTCCTTCGGGATTCCTCTCAAAATCAGAAATCAAACTGATAGCTCACCTGATATTGATGTATCAGGATGCTTTTGCATTTGAGGAACATGAAAGAGGGACCTTCAATATGGATTATTTTCCTCCGTATGAGATGCCGACTGTACCCCATGAACCGTGGATGAGGAAAAATATTAGGATTCCTCTTGGCCGGATGGATGAAGTCTCCTGCTTACTTCAAGAGCAATTCGATAGTGGAAAATATGAACAATCTGCCTCATCTTATCATTCAGCTATTTTTGCAGTCGAAAAGAAATCTGGGTTCCTACACTTGGTTCATGATCTGCAGCCTCTGAATGCAGTAACTATCCGTGATGCCGGACTCCCACCCCGTATTGACAAGATGATCGAACAATTCACTGGCCAGATGTGTTATTGTATTTGCGACCTGAAGAGTGGTTATGACAGCTATTTATTAGCTGAAAAGTCTCGCGACTTAACCACATTTCATGGGTATGCATTAGGCCCACTCAGACTTACGAGATTACCTCAAGGGTATACCAATTCAATGCAAGTCTTTTGTCGAGCGACTTCACATATGATTGGTTCTATGGCGCCTGATTGAGCCAACGTCTTTGTTGACGACTGTGCTGGGATGGGACTGCAATCCGATTACAATAATGCTACAATTTCCGAGAACAAACAAATTTGTCGCTTTGTTTTCGAATTTGCGACTATGTTACAGGAGCTCTTGGTATGAGTTATGAAATCCGGTGCCACCATTGCAGGCCAGAAAGCTATAATAGCGATGCCCTGACTTGCACTCCTTGGAGCAGTAGTCTCTAAGGAAGGAGCTCATGTTTCACATGAGATCAACGCCAAATTGAAGAAATGGCCTACTTGTACGAACTCGACAGAAGTTTGAGGATTTCTCGGCACTGTAGGAGTGGTATGACGTTGGATCAAGAACTTTGCGATGATAGCGAAACCTCTGACCTTGTTGACTCGAAAAATGATGCCGAGTGAATTCCATTGGTCTAAAGAAGCTCAGAATTCTTTGGACAATCTTAAGCAATTGGCAGCGACAGCTGTACCTATTAAGGCCATTGACTATGATCTTGCTCGGAGCATAGTGTCAAAATCCCAGCAAAAAGATGATAATGGGTTGGTTTCCATTGCAATAGACTCATCATCTACAGGATGCAGTTGGATCGTCAGCCAACAGTTTGAAAATGTTGATTATCCAATTAATTTCAGATCACTTACCTTCAACAATACCAAGAGTTGTTATTCACAGCCTAAATTGGAGCTATATGGGGTTTTTCGTGCCTTGAACGCCGAGCGATATAGGCTACATGGGATCCATTTCCACCTCATGCTAGACACAAGCTACATAGCCAAGATGATTAATAATCCGGGCTTACCAAACGCTGCGATAATGAGATGGATCTCTTACATTCTACTATTCAACTTCGAAGTTCAACATTCTCCTGCTTCAAAGCATCGAGGACCAGACGGTTTGTCGCGTTGTCAACAAGCAGAAGAAGATTCGGATGTGTCCAGTACAGAATCAGATATAAGTGAGGATGTTAAACTTGTCAAGATACCGAAGAATGGACCTTGCGATACGTTAGATGTGGCAGATGATCCGATCTTGCAATTTACAACCTTGAATTGTCTGTCTGGGGAATGTAAACCCCTTGAAGTTGAATGGATCGATCCGAGCTGCATTTCAGGCAAGATTCCAGATGATGACTTATTGTTTGAAGCCTTTGAGGGTGAAGCAATCATCCTGGATGATGAAAACTCAATCAAAAAGCTGGACCATACGCATAAAGTCCTTGAGCATGACACACCCGAGTATTGGGACAAAATATTGGCTTACTTGACAAGCCTTAAACTCCCTGAAGACCACAAATGCCAAAACCATATAGTTAACCAGGCGAAATGTTTCTTCATACTAGAAGGAATGTTATGGCAGAGAAATGGCGATAAGCCACCACTCCAAGTTGTCCTTAGTAACGAAATCCGATCAAGAATATGTCGGGATGCGCATGATGAATCAGGTCATCGAGGTCGAGATCCAACTTTCTGAAAGATTAGAGACTCGTACTGGTGGCCAAATTTGTATAATTTTGTCACACTATACTGCCAGACATGCCACGAGTGTCAAATTCATTCAACTTATAGGAATAAGATTCCTATACAACCACAATATACTTGTACCTTGCTTAGGTGATTCGATATGGATTCCATGTACATGCCTAAAGGGAAACACGGCTTCAGATATGTAGTCGACCTCGTCGACAACCTCACCGGGTTTCTTGAAGCAACAAAGCTTTGATCCTTATCTTTGGAAAAGATTGCCAACTTTCTTTTCGAAGTTATGTGTCGATATGGCTGCATCTTTCAGCTCACAATCGATAATGGTTCCGAATTCAAGGGAGCTGTTGAACTCCTTATGAATAAGTACAAAGTGCCCATCGTTAGAATCTCACCATATAATCCCCAAGCCAATGGGAAATCCGAATGAGGACACACAGTTTGGATTAATGCCTTATGGAAAATATCAACAATTCATATTTATGATTGGCCAGATTATTTGGGATATGCAATATGGGCTGATCGAATTACGGTCAAGCATAACACGGGATATACTCTGTATTATTTGCTTTATGGGCAACACCCATTAATGCCTTACGACGTCAAGGATAGAACCTTCCATTCGTTAGACTGGCCGTCCATAAAAACAACTGAGGATCTATTAGCTTTAAGGATTCTCCAGATCACCAAACGGGATGACTTACTCGACGATGCAGTATTGGCAAATGAGAAATCCCGAATGAAGGCTGCGATAGCCTTTAACCAAAAACATGGAACACACATGAATTCCGGCAAATATCGTCCTGGGGAATGGGTAATTGTCTATAACGAGGCATTGGATGATCAACATGGTCAAAAAGGAACAGCAAAATGGTACGGACCATTTATAATAGTCCAACAAAGACCCTCCGGCGTGTATGTCATACAGCAACCTGATGGAGTCGTTCTGCATAAACCGATAGCCTGGAAGAGACTTAAACTCTATCACTTCCGAGAAAATACAGAACCAGTGGTTACTAAACCAGTTGGGAATTATTATGAGGAAGACTTAGCTGTAATGACAACAAGTCAATCGAAACGCCGACTAAAGCCTTGGGAGATTACGGATCCAGACGAGCTGATCCAGTATTGGAAGATGAAATACGAAGCAGCCAAATGTCAGGCCTTAGGTTACAAAACCATCAAGGAAACAGATGACAAGCTTGATCCGTTTATCAAAGAAGAGTGTGAGTTATGGGATTATAGCCACGCAAAACTAAACGAAGAAAACAATCAACTTCGATTTCCAAATGGAGTCAACTTCATACCCGAACTATTTAATTGGTTACCTTGGGGCACAACACCACAATGACTCTGTACCAACATCCATGCAGAGGGGCTGTTAATGAGTATTACAGTATTTGATGCCGTAAAACCTGAGAATCCCTGCATCAAGGAGCCAATAAAAACCTACAAGCTGGAAAAAGAGGAAGGGTTGGTTGAAGTCATAATGACGAATGATGTAGTAATGAACCCCATCTCTCGTACCTTTGACTGCAACATGGCCAATCGTATACCTCCTCATTGTTTCAACTCATATAGGCCTAGTGAGAAGAAAGGATCTTCACATCATACATCAGAACGTACATCGGATAGAGTGACTAGCTTCGAGAACTGGCGTTCCCGTCTGCCTCCGAGTAAGAGTGTGGAAAAGTGCTCGAGTAGGAATGCAGATAGATATTCGTCTGGTAAGAAGCCAGTTTCAAGATCTGATATGCCTGAACCCGTTGGAAGACCAGAGTCTTCCACTCCGACTGTGGACCGTACCAAACTTCTTGAAGCCTTGAAAGACTTGAGCAAAACCAGCGATATTAACCTTGGGTTGCCAAGTCTTTCTGAAGAAAGGTCTGAGAAGAGACCTGAGATAAGACCCGAGGCACTGACTGAGGACAGGACAACCTCAGTTCAAATCGTTAAACGCGACCCGTTTATTAGCATATCTGACCAAGTCTTGAAAAACGTCAGAATTGTGGGTTCTTGATTGGCATTCTACGAGAAGGAATGTCACAACCTCCAGGAAACAACCAAAGATGCACTGGAGATCCTGAATCGAGAACTTCTGCATGTGCATGATGCGGCGGATGTTTTTACAAAATGAATGGAGGATCTAATCAAAGACTTCAAAAAGACAACATCTGGGGTGTACAAACGATTTGATTCCATTAGCATTCAGCAAATGCATGCAGTCGAGACGACTCACGCATTAAAGGATGTCTTATTAAGGATCCACTCTGATTCCTTTTCGATGGAGGATTATTACCTCATGATCAACGAGTTATTCCGCAGGGCACTCACTTTGATGTCCATTAAAGTCAACAATGAGGACCCAAGGTTCCTGGCTTTGAAGGCTGAGATCCAAAGTGTTTTTCACCAATGGAACTCGATAGTTCCAACTACGCCGAGTCATGCCATTTGGATGGCCAAAATAGCGAATATTATAGGCCAGAAGAAGAAGGAATTGTGGAAGGAGCCTGATTTGATGAACAGACCTACGCCACTTGTGTTTAAACAGCCGGAGGTCTCAGTCGAAGAGCCATCTTCCCAGTCGAAAGAACAAGAATGTAGCGAACCTATCGTCATCGGCAATGCCCCGTCAGAGCTTTAATCACATGATGGTGTATTGTACAACAAGAATATATTTTTGGATGCCTGTCGCGAGGGACCATGACCTAGCTGAGGCCTAATATGTTGGAGGGATAAATCCTACATCATAGAATCCTCATCCGAGGCTCATTTTCCCTATGAACGAATCAATTATACGTCACTGCGCTCATTTAATTTTATCACCATTTGTTTATTCAAGAAGTCAATTGGATTCCCACCCCTTTCCAACCCATAATATTGCCTCATTCCCTTACCATGTCCACCAGTCAATTTATTGACTATCCTTTGGACTTCAACAGTCCTCATCAAAAAGGGGCAGTTTATGCCCTACTTCAAGTCCTTTTTCTTTGGACAAGGCAATTCAACTTGCCATTCTTCCTCAAGACTGTGTGGCTTGACTGTCTTTCCAAGCCATCCTACTGCCTTAAGGGCGACGGATTGTGATTATGTAACAACGCAGACCGGGCCTAGTTCTGATTCTGGACTTGCAGATCTGTCACATGATCCAGATAGGGGCTGCACTACTCTAAAGGAGTATTTTTCGAATTTCTCCATCAGTTTTGATTAGATAGACTCGAAACGACCGCGCCCAGAAAGATACGAATCGTACCTATCGAACGGTACCAAACACAAAACGAACGGATCAAAAATGCGGTCCCTGTAACAATATCTTTCCATGATTCATACTCTGAAGGAGTATTTCTTGATTTTCGAAGCCGAAAGAATGTGCGCAGCACCCACAACCCGATCCAGAACCCGCGACGCGGGCCAAAATAGTACCACACCCGCTTTCGGCGGTGTGGTACTACAAGGTATTTTTATTTTATTTTCTGTATCTGCAGTGATGCAAAAGGAGCAGCGCAAGCTGCCTCCTTTTGCGTCACTTTCGAATTTTTTACTATGTGTATGATTATTTTAGAAGCTCCCAAATGACGACTCACCCAACGACGACCCGCGACCCGTCCAAACGACCCCCCAACGGGAACCGCAAGGCCTCACCTCCCCCATATGGCCACCAATGAGCCGGCCAAACCCCCGATCAAGCAACGGAAAGCACACACAGCCCCTTAGGGCGGGTGGTGTTGGTGCTCAAAGTATGTTTTTTTTTTTTTGAATTTGACTTATTTAATTATATTTTCTTAGATTCTCGTGCAATAGATACCACCCGACACCTCAGCAGTGGGTGTCCCCTGAACCCCACATCTGAACACCGGACAACCCCCCATCGAACTTTTCTGACAGTACCACACCTGCTAGGGTGTGGTCTTTTTTTAGATTTTAAATAATAAATACATGTACATAAGTTAATAAGAACAAAAGATCAGACTGCTGAACAAATACTGCCCCACCTGGGTATGTATGATCATGATAATAAATAAATAATTATAAATGGAACACCAGAGGGAATATAATAATAATGGTGATTAACCCTGATAAGCCCGCATAGCTAGAGGTCATGTAAGTCTAAGGCTTGATCCTCTAAGTCCCAGTTTCAGCCAATTTTCGGCCAATTTTCGGCCATTTCAGCCAATTCTGGGCCAGGAGGTGAAATCATAAAAATGGCCATTTCGGCCGGAATAGTGATGGGACCTACTTAGGTACCATTATCTGCCCCGGAAGTGGTACCTAACTAGGTAGGCTTAGATGACTGACCAAGGTGCAAACATCATAACTCAAGCCTATCTCACGTTACGCCAGACTCCTACCCATTCATTCAGCAGATACCTCATTTCTCTGAGAAATAACTGAAAAAGAGAAATGAGTTATCTTGCTGAACAACTGGCACAACTTGTGTTGTGCCTTGTTGTTTCCGAGAATTTATCGACTCACCTCAAGGAAAGGGTTGTTTGTGAAGTACTCCAGAGGTACCAATCCTTAGGTATAAACATGCAAATATAATGTAATACATGGAATTGAGGAACAAATGATAAAATTGGAAGGGACTACAAACTGAACCAAGCCTACACTACAGCAAGTTTTAGTTTGACCTGCTTGGTACACCTGCATTCTTTTTGTTGACATCAGTATTCAAATGGCACATGAATACTGATGTCAACAAAGAGAACATGGGTGTACTGAGCAGGTCAAACCAAAACTTGCTGCAGTGTAGGCTTGGTTCAGTTTGTAGTCCCTTCCAATTTTATCATTTGTTCCTCAATTCCATGTATTACATTATATTTGCATGTTTATACCTAAGGATTGGTACCTCTGGAGTACTTCACAAACAACCCTTTCCTTGAGGTGAGAGTCGATAAATTCTCGGAAACAACAAGGCACAACACAAGTTGTGCCAGTCGTTCGGCAAGATAACTCATTTCTCTTTTTCAGTTATTTCTCGGAGAAATGAGGTATCTGCCGAATGAATGGGTAGGAGTCTGGCGTTACGCTAGCAAAAACTAGCCAAGCTGAAATTGACTCGACACTCAATTTTGACAGCTCGACTTGTATCCGACTCGGCTCACGGCCCGAGCCGACTTTGAGCGCGAGTCGCCTAGAGGGAATGACACCAGGACTGTGAGTAGGGAGCACTTTGATCCTCCTCGTCCTTGTCCTAATTTTTCTGCGACCGTGAATACATCCACTCAAGGTTCTGAGTCGTATCTATCGCGCCGGATCACGGACCCCTAGCGCGGGTCTTCCTTCCCTGAGCTGTCTGTATGTTGCCCACTAATACACAGCTGGGCTGTGGTGATGATTAAATTGCATATAGGATAGAAGCATTAATTGATATGTGATTAACAAATAGAATAGGGCTGGACAATAGATCAGTCAATGAAGGGTATAGGGGATCGAGACTAAATAAGTCAATAAATGGTATTGGGTGTTCGAGAATAAGTAGATAGTCAAAGAATAGTATGGTGGATTTAGAGAGCTGAGAAGGGTGTAAAAATAGCATAGGGAATCATAGGGAATGCACGCACTGAGGTGTACATGTCATCACCCACGAACAGCACTCATTGAACATAATCCTCATTATGTATAGGACGACCCATGCTCAGTTTCCACGTTCATCCAGATAAACTATGAATAGACATGCAATGCATGAATCGCCACATCGACCATCATGCATCGGTTGACAGTGAGAGGAATTCAATCACAGAGATGCCAGCTCAGTTCATAAGGGTTCGAACTGTGAACCGCGCACCATGCATAGGGTGGGGCAGCGGCGAGAGAGGTGAATTACCATCAAGTTGGATTGTAATAATAGACTGTGTAAATGATGCGAGACGGCATAGTAGATTTGGGGATCCCTCATGCGCGAATCAATCGTTTCTTGCATCGCTGTCAAGAGCCGCATGACCTGCGGGATCAGGGAATATTCGGGTATTCATGCGCAGCTTGAGGATGCAAGTCACCACGGGGCAGCAGGGTGACACGGGGACACAAATCCCATTTGTTAGAGTGGTATT
>MU129178.1:12956-43198 GCA_014904985.1 Hydnum rufescens UP504
CCAATTCTTATCGGATTCTTCGCGAGTACCACGCCCTGAAAGCTGTTGAAAATGCGCATCGAACGGTACTAAGGGCAAAACGAGCGGATGCGAACTCCATTTTTCAAGACAACTCCCTCCCCATGACTCCCCTTTGCTCCACCATTCAAGATAGCGAATTACTCTGGCCCTCTTATGTCCAAGGGAGAAAGCCCTCAGGCCACCTATTCCCTTTTCCTTAAGGGAACTTGTCCAGTTTGAAGGAGGAATAGCATGTAATGTGTCAATCTCCCCATTTATCTTGAAACTGGAATATCTCCATCGGTTTTGAAGATTTTAACTTGATTTCTTTTTCTCTGTGTGTCCCTTAAGTCCGACTTTTCACTTTCTATTGAGTCGAAGTCTGGATTGTATATTAGGTGCAGCTAGCACACAAATTCAGTAGTTCTCCCCCTCCCTCCAGTTTGAAGCTCCTTGAACAGCTGCTGGTCCCTGGGTGATTTCTCACTACAAAAAGCGAATTCTAACTACACTTTGACTAAGGTCTCAAGAAGAGTTTTAGGGTGTGGTAATTTGACTGAAAGACACATTCTGGGTGAGAGACGGAGTAAAGCACCAAGTCGTACGCCCGGATGGCATTTCCAAAGTTTTAAATTGTTATCACCATAGGAAGCTTACTGTAATGGAATATTCATCCAAGCGCAAGTCGGAACGTGGCCACACAGTCTGGATTAGCACCCTTTGGAAAATACAAATATAGGCAGGATGCGGATGCGAGTCACGCGCGGAATAATGCGCCCGGAGATTTGCGCATCCTACGTGCCACAGGTGGCGATGATGGGTTGGTCTATATCTATCTGCCCAATCACTGGTTCCTTACATCCACTTGTAATGGAGCCCCGCGCGGTCCTACGTCCAGAGGAAGTCCCGTCGACTACGTGGACAAGTGAATATGGCGTACCTTTGGAACCGACCCCCACCCTCGTCGACTCAGGCCTCGCTGACGAGACTGGAAGGGAACATTCCACACACCATGGCGATGATATCGAGGCTCAGAGTGATTCCTCCTTCCATAGACATCATATAGATATTGAGGATGCTGGGCACTCGAGAGCTGCGATGAACACCTGGCGAAGGTTGAAGGGGGAGGGTCGGCGCGTGCCAACTTGGTCGGAAAGCTTCAAGGCCATTGTTGCGAATTCCTGTCTGCAAATATTCTATCCCTCTCTCAAGGCCATTGCCCCAGCTCACAGTTGTCTATAGGGCTCAACGGTCTGGTCGTATTCGTGCCCCTCGCTTGGACAGGTCATTTCTTGAAGTGGTCGGGGTCCGTCATCTTTCCATGTGGGTACCATCGCTTCCCCCTTGCTAGTCGCGTTAATCAGTTGCTTGACACCGTTTTAGTGGCTCTTGTCGCGATAATTCCCCTCGAAAACCTAGCCAGGTTTGGTGGGGAGTCTTTTGCACTCTATTGTGGGAAATTGCTGGGGGATCTAGTTGTTATCACCCTGGATAAGTTCGTTGTCTCTGAGTACGTGATCGCAGTCGAAACTGACATACGTACGACATTAGCGCTGTGGAAGCGTGCTTGGCAATCATCCTTCTGACGCAGTGCGAACTGCGATTAGTGCAATCGACAGGTGACGTTTCTGCATTAAATCGAAACAAACCTTCCCCGACACCTCATATTCTGGACAGCGTGTGGAGTTATTCTTCTCCATACACTGCTAGTGCCTGTACGCCCAGTCGTCATTATTCAAAGCAGCTGGACTCGACGGACTAAGATTCCTTTCCTTAGGAATATCTTTCATGTCGGGGGGTGCAAATATCCTTCATCAACACTGGACCCTCATGTAACCGAATTGAATAAATCTGTGAGACTTCTCCTGGAATGGAGAGTTGCTTCGACCACTCAACCTTATCTCCTCCAAACAGCTTCTTATGATAGGGTTTGCTTCGTACTCAAGCATACCCTAGTCACACTCTCCCTGAATACTACATTTTCTATCTAGGGTCCTTTCCTTCTCATTCCTGCCGCTTTCTTTGCCGCTATTTTTGACAATGTGCCCTCCGGACGGTTCCCCGACCCGAGGTCAACGCCCAGCTGACCTTGGCGTCATCGCCACGCTGAACCAAGAAACCGTCGGAGCAGTCTCGGCGATTAGCGACGCCTCTCGAGATCAACTATTGAAACTGAGTCGGGGGATGGCAATCATTCTTCTCATCATGTGCGTTCCATCAGCAAGTTATCTGCGTCCCTATTACTGAAATGTGGGGCCGACTATCTTGGCGTAGATGTGAGAGCACTGAGAAGCTTCCTTAACCTCGACTTCCCTACTAACAAGGCACAATACTCAATTCTCTCGCTTCCAGATATTGCAAGTCGCATATATTTGCTCAAGCCACCGGGAGATGGAAATTCTCTCAGTGTGCGTGCTGATGTCCACCCAGCCTTAAAAGAAAAAGAGACCCGAATGGGACTCGAAGAACCGAAAATGAACCCTTGGGTTTGCTTAATTCTTTTCCTGATCGTGGTTCCTTTGACCGCCACAACTGCCGAATGGGTGAGCGGCTATTTCTGCATGCCGTTGTTCATCCATCTCATGCCGCTGTTCGCATTCCTTCCGGTAAGCTGGTTGCCAGCCTAGAAGAGGTCCGGGAGACCTCGGGAGTGAAGCAGGAATGGTTTGGCTTGATCTTACTCCCCATCGTGTCGTTCGCTGCCCAAGCTCTGGTCGCTATGATCTACTTCGTGAAGATGTTGTTCATGGAGCCGGAACCTCCAGAGATGCTCGCGCAGGCCCGCACGATCGATCTTTCGATCCAATTCACGTTGTTTTGGATGCCCTTTATTGTCTTGCTAGCGTGGTGGGAAAAGAAGCCGCTCTTCCTCCTCTTTGGTGAGTATACGGAGTGTCGTCTTGTTGGCGCCGCGTGATTGACCTCCCCGAGGCGCCTGGCAGATTTTTTCGAAGTGGCTGTTGTGATAGGCACTTGTTTCCTTGTGAACAATGTGACTGATGATGCGAAGACAAACTGGGTTGAAGGGTATGTCTCCATCCCCTGCTCTCACATGTTATGGTGATTTGACGAGTCATTTGTTTCCAGGTTCATCTTGCTATCATTTTACATCATGATCGTTAGTTTTTTTTGAATCTATATTATTCGCTTTAATTATGCTGAAACTTTTGGCGTGCCCTTTGTCCGGAATTGCAGGCAACAGCAGCGTGGTTTTACGATGGACAACAATCCCTTAACAAGATGTCGTTCTGCGAGACTGTTTCGTCTGTCCTTGCTATCCATTCTAGTAGCACCCCCGCGACCTAGAGCCCTAGATTCCAACTGATCGATCGCATCATCCACAACACATACACATACCCTGCACAACCTTCCCTGTGTCTCTAATACCCCTGCTTGGCTTTCCAATTTTTGTTGTTCTCGTGTCCACATCTTTCTCCACAATGTATGTCATGCAGGTGGAACACGTGTATATGTATAGTAGATCAGCTTGCTTTATGTTGGTGTGTCTTTGAACCGCTGTCTTTCTTCGGAGAGAATTATTGCCGAGTAGGCCAAAGCGTTCAAGTGTCAAAAAGACAATTTACTGATGAGTCTCGTGTTGATTTGGGATGTGCTATTACTCAAAGGCGGAAGTACAGTAGACGAAATCGAGTCCAATCTTCGCAATGGACTACTGGCTAAAAGGGAATCAAGGTCTCAAAGTATGGAGGTGGCCCCAGTGGCCGAGCGCCTGCCTGTAGACTGGGCTTTCCCCACCTTCGACTCTCCGGAGAGAGTTCAGACATGACATGTTCGACAACTCGGATCTTCCATCATGTTGGTGGGCTTTCCATCCTGCTTGTACATTCCGGGCGTTGACAGGGGGGGCACTGGCAGAGAGCGACGCGTAACGATGCTGATAGTAGCCTCGCTCAATTCTGTTCGGATGGGTCTGTTCAGGTCACAAAATGTTTTTTTTTGAGTTAGCGGTGGGGACCGTGCTTGGTTCCAAAATCGGGTCAAATTCCCAGTGAGAGCGTGCTAGGTACTGGAAAAAATTCCAAACAAATTCAAGAGATGCCCAAAAAACCTCAAAAAACCCCCACATCCTTGGGAGTGATTGTAGCAATGATCTTCGTGAACTTGGGACTCCGTTGATCTTAGCAATGTCCATTTTTTGGCAAACTTATCCTCATGTGCATTTATGACTGCATTGCTAAGTAGTGTCACCCAGTCAGCTGTCCATCCATGGTGACCCGCCTCAAGAGATCCTCTAGCGTCCTATTCAATATCCATTCTTCAGTGTCAAGAGTAGGACACAAAGGGATGAGAAGCAAAAAGTGGCCACAAAAAAAAGATGTCCTATTGGTGTTCACGTATCGTGCATGCCGTGGAAAAAGCGGGGAATTGGCTGGTTGAGGCCACCGCAGCAAAAGGATAGCCATAACGGGTTTTGAACCTGCAGCCCCGGAGCCACATGCACAACGAAGGACGGGACCCCCCCGTCCCTCTGAACGAACTCCCGGTGTCCTCCGTGCTAGGTCGTTTGGCACCATGACCCCGCTCCCGGTGAAATCGGCTAGGTCCCAAAAAATATTTGGCTCCCAGACTCCCGCCAGGTAGGTGTCCAAAATCGAAAAAATTTTCCCGGTGGGAGCGTACCGGCTGTCAACCTAACTATCAGCGGTCCTCTCAGGACGCGGCACAGATGCACCAGATGATATGGGTGAGTAGGACGAATCTCAACTCCGTTCGGGCATCATACTGAATCCTGACCCTAGTCACAGCAGAGGATGTCACAACAGCAACAATCCCAGGCATCTCGAAATCCCTTTGTTGCGCCAGGACACCTACCCCACAAACCCCGGCAGGCGCTCCGCCGCAAACTTGATCCATTAGCCTTGTATTAATTCGCATAATAAGTGTTTTAGTGTACGCGTGTTTTACTACGCATGGACTTTAATTTGGCATCGTGTCCCCAAACAATTTCCTTTTGGCTTGGCTTGAAATCAAAAGATCATTGGACCTCGGTAATGATCAATCACGGCCTGGAGACGTACTAAGGATTTCAGCGGCAAATTTCTTGATTGACCAGTAGGAGGACGGACTGAGATGTATCGCCAGGCACTACTGTATCGTTGTCAGACTCTGACATGTCGTCACTATGAACAGTTAGTCCCCATCCTCATTATAGGATAAACCATCATCAGTTTCCGTCGTTCCATCCAGATACACTATGAATGGACATGCGTGAATCAGCACGTCGACCATCACACATCGATTGAGAGTGAGAGGAACTCAATCACGGAGATGCGAGTTCAGTCGGAAAATTCATAAACGCAGGAGATGGATTCGAAACTGTGAACTGCGCATGGGATGTGGGCAGCTGGCTGATGGGAGAGATGGGAAATTGACATCAAGTTGTTGCGGATAGACGATGTGGCTGCAAGGCGGCACAGTGGATTGGGGGCCTCAATCTTTCCCGGCATCGCTGTCGGAGGCTGCATCGGCTCGCGGAATGAGAGAATATTCGGGTATTCAAGCTCAGCTTGAGGATGCAGGCCACCACGCAGGCGCAGGGTGACACGGGGACACTAAATCCCATTTGTGTTCAGCACCAAGTCGTACGAGCTCGAATGGCATTGCCACCAAATTAAAAACTACTTCCAGGGTTGCTGGTGATGCGCGCATCAAAGTGTACGGCATCGCTGAGGCCTTGGTGCGGATGCGGGATGCCTCTGTTGCGCAAGTCCCCGGACTCGTTGTCCCGTTGATACCCGTGTCTGTGCGCCACGAGTGATGACATCTATCTGCCAAATCAACGGATTCCTACCTCCACCTATAATGGAGCCCCAACCGCTCTTACACTCAGAGGAAGTACCGTTGGCTACGTGGACAAGTGAATATGGCGTACCCTTGGAACCAACCGCGACTCTCGTCGACTCAGGAGTTGACGAGACTGGAAGGGGACATTCTACACGCCGTGGCGAGCATCTCGAGGCTCAGAGCGATTCGTCCTCCCATAGACATCACATAGATATTGGGGATACTGGGCCCTCGACAGCTCCGATAAGCACCTTCTGGCGAAGGTTGAAGGGGGAGGGTCGGCGCGTGCCAACTTGGTCGGAAAGCTTTAAGGCCATTGTTACGAATTCCTGTCCGCAAATATTCTATCCCTCTCTCGAGGCCATTGCCCCACCTCACAGTTGTCTATAGGGCTCAACGTTCTCCTCGTATGCGTGCCCCTCGCATGGATAGCTCATTTCCTGAGGTGGTCCCATTCCGTGATCTTTACATGTGGGTACCATCACTACCCCCCCGCTTGTTAGTCGTGTTAATCACTTGGTTGACACCGTTTTAGTGGCTCTTGTCGCGATCATTCCCCTCGAAAACCTGGCCGAGTTTGGTGGGGAGTCTTTTGCACTCTATTGTGGGAAATCGCTGGGGGATCTAGTTGTTATCACTCTGGATAAGTTCGTTGCCTCTGAGTACGTGATCTCGGCCGAAACTGACATGTACGATATCAGCGTTGTGGAAGCGTGCTTGGCAATCATCCTTCTGACGCGGTGCGAACTGCGATTAGTGCAATCTACAGGTGACGTTTCCGCGTCAAATCGGACTATCCCCTAACCTGGACCGACACCTCATATTCTGGACAGTATGCGGAGTGATTCTTCTCCATACCCTGCTAGTGCCTGTGCGTCCAGTCGTCATTATTCAAAGCAGCTGAACTCGACGGTTTAAGATTCCTTAGGGAATATCTTTCATGTCGGGCGGCGCAAATATCCTTCATCAACACCTGGACCCTCATGTAACCGAACTGAATAAATCTGTGAGGCTTCTCCTGGAATGGAGAGTCAGTTCGACTACTCAGCCTTATCATCTTCAAACAGCTTCTTACGATAGGGTTTGCTCGTACTTAAGCATACCCCAGTTACATTCGCCGCTAAATATTGCATTTTTCTATTTAGGGTCCTTTCCCTTCTCATTCCTGCTGCTTTCTTTGCGCTATTTTTGACAATGTGCCTGGCGGTGGAGGCAGGTCCTCCGGACGGTTTTCCCGCCCTGGGGCCAACTCTCAGCTGACCCTGGCATCCTCGCCACACTAAAACAAGAAACCGTTGGAGCAGTCTCGCCGATTAGCGACGCCTCTCGAAATGAACTATTGAAACTGAGTCGGGGGATGGCAATCATTCTTCTCATCATGTACGTTCCATCTACAGCTTATCTTCCTCGCTATTACTGAAATGTGGGGCCGATTATCTTGGCGTAGATGTGAGAAGCTTCCTTAACCTCGACCTTCCCTACTAACACGGCACGATACTCAATTCTCTCGCTTCCAGATATTGCAAGTCGCATATATTTGTACAATCCACCGGGAGATGAAAATCATCTCACTGTGCGTGCTGATGTCCACCCAGCCTTAAAAGAAAAAGAGACCCAAATAGCACTCGAAGAACCGAAAATGAACCCTTGGGTTTGCTTAATTCTTTTCCTGATCGTGGTTCCTTTGACCGCCACAACTGCCGAATGGGTGAGCGGCTATTTCTGCATGCCGTTGTTCATCCATCTCATGCCGCTGTTCGCATTCCTTCCGGTAAGCTGGTTGCCAGCCTAGAAGAGGTCCGGAAGACCTCGGGAGTGAAGCAGGAATGGTTCGGCTTGATCTTACTCCCGATCGTGTCGTTTGCTGCCCAAGCTCTGGTCGCTATAATCTACTTCATGGAGAAGTTGTCGTTCATGGAGCCGGAGCCTCCGGAGATGCTTGCGCAGGGCCGCACGATCGATCTTTCGATCCAATTCACGTTGTTCTGGATGCCCTTTATTGTCTTGCTTGCGTGGTGGGAAAAGAAGCCTCTCTTCCTCCTCTTTGGTGGGTATACTGTCGTCGTCTTGTCGGTGCCCATGATTGACATCCCCGGGGCGCCTGGCAGATTTTTTCGAAGTGGCTGTTGTGATAGGGGCTTGTTTCCTTGTGAACAATGTGACTGATGATGCGAAGACAAACTGGGTTGAAGGGTATGTCCCCATCCCATGTTCTCTCATGTTATGGTGATTTGACGGACTCACTTTGTGATGTTTCACCTGTGGAACAAAAAATTAGGTTCATCTTGGTATCGTTCTACGTCATGATCGTTAGTTCTGTCAGATCTGTTATTCGTTTTAATTATGCTGAAGCTTTGGGCACTTTTCCCGGAATCCCAGGCGACAGCAGCGTGGTTTTACGACGGGCAACAATCTCTTGACAAGATGTCATTCTGCGAAACCGTTTCGTCTGTCCTTGCTATCCATCCCAATGGTACCAGCTGCAACCTAGAGCCCCTAGAGATTCCGAAATCCAACCGATCGATCAATTGCATCATTCACCGCACATACAGATACCCTACACAGCTTTCCGATGTCTCTAATACCCTGCATGGCTTTCCAGCTTTTGTTGTTTTTCTCACAGTACACATTTTTTCTCCAGCATGCATGCATGCATGTCATGCGCGTATAATACGTATATATACTAGGATCACCTTGCCTTGCCTTGCTGAAACTTTATGTTAGTATGTCTTCGACCCGCTGTCTTTCTTTAGGAGAGAATTATTGCCGAGTGAGCCAAAGCATTCAAGCGCAAGTCTACGTTGCGATTTGTATGTCGAAGGAGCGACATATGTAGAACCGTTGCATCTGAATTGCTACCACTCAGCAGTGACAACTTGAACGTCATAATTTTGAATAAATTATCGACTGGAGTCGATTCCCTCGACTATCCTTCCGCTTTAGAGTAAGTAGCACACCCCACATCAACTCGAAATTCATCAGTGAATCCCCTTTTGACAGAATTGAGGAAGCACTGGCATGCACCACCTATGTACGTAGCTACACTCATCACCCACAGATTTGAGTCAGGGTCACGTCATCTTCTTTGCCTTTGTACACGTATCGTCCGTTTTGTACCCCATCGTCCAATTACAACTATCACAACCCATTGAACACAAGACTTAAGGAAAACAGACGCTGTTCCCCCAACTAACTGCGCGCCCAACTTGCGAAGGAGTCGGGGATTGGTCCTTGCCGCCACTACCGATTCTATACTGCGGGTGTTGGCTGACTCGGTGTTCTATTGGCGTTGAAATTACGTAAGGGGGGTTCCACCTCCACCGCATGCCACACCACGTATTTCGCCGCACTGCCTCAAATATCGCTCGGCACGGGCTCGGCAGAGGCTTGATTTGAGAGTCAAATCAAGCTGATGGAAATTGACTCGACAATCCGACTCGGCTCACGGCCCGAGCCGACTTCGAGCGCGAGTCGCCTAGTGGGAATGACAACCAGGACTGAGTAGGTAGAACTGTGATCCTTCTAGTCCTCGTCCTAATTGTTCCGCGACCGTGAATACATCCACTCAAGGTTCTGAGTCGTATCCATCGCGTCGGATCACGGACCCCTAGCGCAGGTCTTCGTTCCCTGAGCTGTCTGTCTGTATGTTCTCCACTACACAGCTGGGCTGTGGTGATGGTTAATTTGCATATAGGATAGAAGCATTAATTGATATGCGATTATAGCACTACTTGAATCGATAGGGAATCTTTATTTCGTTGAGATACACGACCTCCTAAGATTTTCCCGAAAGATTGAATTGGTTCTTGTGACCTTCGTTCCGGGGTCCCGCGCAAGCCGCCGGCTAGCCCATTTTTGAGCCAGCTCACGTGGCATAGGCAACTGCCCATGGCTTGCCCCATCACCAATATGCTCACAGAACACGGCTTGCAGGCCTGGCACTGGACCCTCCCCCTTGGCATCGGTTTCCTGGCATGTTCACTTGCTAGGCAGAGGCGGCATCTCCCGACAGATCGCGGACCCAGGCACTCACAAAATAAATCAGCTGAAGCAAATCATAGAAAATTGAAAATTCCCTATCGATTCAAGTAGTGCTGTAACAAATGGAATAGGGCTGGAGAATAGATGAGTCAATGAAGGGTACAGTATGGGGATTGAGACTAAATAAGTCAATGAGTGGTATTGGGTGTTCGAGAATAAGGAGATAATCAAAGAATGGTATGGTGGATTTAGAGAGCTGAGAAGGGTGTAAAAATAGCATAGGGAATCACAGGGAATGCACGCACTGAGGTGTACATGTCATCACTACGAACAGCACTCATTGAACATAATCCTCATTATGTATGTATAGGACGTCAGTTTCCGCGGTTCCATCCAGATGAACTATGAATGGACATGCAATGCATGAATCGCCACATCGACCATCATGGAGCGGTTGACAGTGAGGAATTCAATCACAGGGATGCCAGCTCAGCCCATAAGGAGTAAGGGTTCGAAACTGTGAACCGCGCATAGGGTGGGACAACAGCGAGAGATGCGAATCACCATCAAGTTGGATTGTAATAATAGACTGTGTAAATGATGCGAGACGGCATAGTAGATTTGGGGGGGGGCGGATCCCTCATGCGGGAATCAATCGTTTCTTGCATCGCTGTCAAAAGCCGCATGACCCTGCGGGATCAGGGATATTTAGGTATTCAAGCGCAGCCTGAGGATGCAAGTCACCACGGGGCAGCAGGGTGACACGGGGACACAAAATCCCATTTGTTAGAGTGGTATTCTGGGTGAGAGACGGAGTAAAGCACCAAGTCGTACGCCCGAAGGGCATTTCTAAAGTTTCAAATTGTTATCACCATGGGAAGCTTACTGTAATGGAATATTCATCCAAGCGCAAGTCGGAACGTGGCCACACAGTCTGGATTAGCGCCCTTTGGAAAATACAAATACAGGCAGGGTGCGGATCCCACGCGCGAGCCCGGAGATTTGCGCATCAGACGTGCCACAAGTGGCGATGATGGCTTGGTCTATATCTATCTGCCAAATCACTGGGTTCCTTACATCCACTTGTAATGGAGCCCCGCGCGGTCCGATGCTCAGAGGAAGTCCCGTTGACTACATTGACAAGTGAATATGGCGTACCTTTGGAACCGACCCCCACCCTCGTCGACTCAAACCTCGCTGACGAGACTGGAAGGGAACATCCCACACACTGTGGAGATGACATCGAGGCTCAGAGCGATCCCCCCTCCCATAGACATCACATAAATATTGGGTATGCCGGGCACTCGACAGCTCGGATGAACACCTTCTGGCGAAGGCTGAAGGGCGAGGGTCGGCACGTGCCAACTTGGTCGGAAAGCTTCAAGGCCATTATTACGAATTCCTGTCTGCAAATATTCTATCCCTCTCTCGAGGCTATTGTCCCAGCTCACAGTTGTCAATAGGGCTCAACGTTCTCCTCGTATTCGTGCCCCTCGCATGGATAGCTCATTTCTTGAAGTGGTCAGAGTCCCTAATATTTGGATGTGGGTACCATCGCTGCCCCTCACTTGTTAGTTGTGTTGATCACTTGCTTCACACCGTTTTAGTGGCTCTTGTCGCGATCATTCCCTTAGAAAACCTAGCCGACTTTGGTGGGGAGTCTTTTGCCCTCTATTGTGGGAAATCACTGGGGGATCTAGTTGTTATCACTCTGGATAAGTTCGTTGTCTCCGAGTACGTGATCGCAGTCGAAACTGACATATGCACGATATTAGCGTTGTGGAAGTGTGCTTGGCAATCATTCTTCTGACGCGGTGCGAATTGCGATTAGTGCAATCTACAGGTGACGTTTTCGCATTAAATCGAAACAAACCTGGACCGACACCTCATATTCTGGACAGCATGTGGAGTTATTCTTCTCCATACACTGCTAGTGCCTGTGCGCCCAGTCCTCGTTATTCGAAGCAGCTGAACTCGATCACTTAAGATTCCCTTCCTTAGGGAATATCTTTCATGTTGGGGGGTGTAAATGTCCTCCACCAACACCTAGACCCTCATGTAACCGAACTGAATAAATCTGTGAGGCTTCTTCTGGAACGGACAGTCGGTTCGACCACTCAATCTTCTCACCTCCAAACAGCTTCTTATGATAGGGTTTGCTTCGTACTCAAGCATACCCCAGTCACACTCGCGCTAAATATTGGATTTTTCTATCTAGGGTCCTTTCCCTTCTCATTCCTGCCGCTTTCTTTGCCGGTATTTTTGACAATGTGCCCCTCGGACGGTTTCCCCGAGCCGAAGTCAACGCCCCGGCTGACCCTGGCGTCATTGCCACACTGAACGAAGAAACCGTCGGAGCAGTCTCGGCGATTAGTGACGCCTCTCGAAATGAGCTATTGAAGCTGAGTCGGGGGATGGCAATCATTCTTCTCATCATGTACGTTCCATCAATAAGTTATCTGCGTCTCTATTACTGAAATGTGGGGGCCGATTATCATGGCGTAGATGTGAGAAGCTTCCTTCCCTACTAACACCGCACAATACTCAATTCTCTCGCTTCCAGATGTTGCAAGTCGCATATATTTGTACAATCCACCGGGAGATGAAAATCATCTCACTGCGCGTGCTGATGTCCACCCAGCCCTAAAAGAAAAAGAGACCCGAATGGGACTCGAAGAACCGAAAATGAACCCTTGGGTTTGCTTAATTCTTTTTCTGATCGTGGTTCCTTTGACCGCCGCAAGCGCCGAATGGGTAAGTGGCTGTTTCTGCATGCCGTTGTTCATCCATCTCATGCAGCTGCTCGCATTCCTTCCCGTAAGCTGGTTGCCAGCCTAGAACACATCCGGAAGACCTCGAGAGTGAAGCAGGAATGGTTCGGTTTGATCTTCCTCCCCGTCGTGTCGTTCGCTGCCCAAGCTCTGGTCGCTATGATCTACTTCGTGCAGAAGTTGTCGTTCCTGAAGCCGGAGCCTCCAGAGATGCTCGCACAGGGCCGCACGATCGATCTTTCGATCCAATTCACGTTGTTCTGGATGCCCTTTATTGTCTTGCTGGCATGGTGGGACGACAAGCCTCTCTTCCTCCTTTTTGGTGAGTATACGGAGTGTCGTCTTGTTGGCGCCGCGTTATTGACCTTCCCGAGGCGTCTGGCAGATTTTTTCGAAGTGGCTGTTGTGATAGGCGCTTGTTTCCTTGTGAACAATGTGACTGATGATGCGAAGACAAACTGGGTTGAAGGGTATGTCACCATCCCCTACTCTCACATGATACGGTGATTTGACAAGTCATTTGTGGTTTTTTTTTTTCAGGTTCATCTTGCTATCATTTTACATCATGATCGTTCGTTTTTTTAAATCTATATTGTTCGCTTCAATCATGCTGAAATTTTTAGCGTGCCCCTTTGCCCGGAATTGCAGGCGACAGCAGCGTGGTTTTACGATGGACAACAATCCCTTGACACGATGTCGTTCTGCGAGACCGTTTCGTCTGTCCTTGCTACCCATTCCAGTACCGCCGCCACCTAGAGAGCCCTAGAGATTTCGAAATCCCAACCAATCGATCGATTGCATCATCCACAACACATACACATACCCTGCACAACCTTCCCCATGTCTCTAATACCCCCTGCTTGGCTTTCCAATTCCTTGTTGTTCTCTCGTACACATCTTTCTCCAAAATGTATGTCATGCATGTCTAATATGTATATATGTATGTATACTAGATCGACTTTGCGTTGCTGAAACTTTTATGTTGGCATGTCTTCGAATCGGTATCTTTCTTTAGAGAGAATTATTGTCGAGTGTAGAAAAAGTGGCGGGAACGCATAAATTCGTAGGGCCGACAGCACCGATGAATTCTATGTTTATTGCGACGTGATCTACACCTGTTCTATGTATAAAAGGTGTCACACACACATCATGCCAATGGAACATACACAAATATACACCGTCTGTCGTATCAAGGGAGGAACAAAGCGCACGGCATCACTGTACTGTACTGTACTGTAATATCAACATCACAGCCGCCACTTCCAAACGCGACCTGGCTTGCCCTGATTCTCGTCCCGGTCCGATTCGGCGGCCTTCTCGTATCGAAACATGAGGCTCTGCGCGCCGGGCTCTGAGAAGCTTGTGCGGAGGGGCGTGACGGAGGCCTTTCCGTGATGCACGGCCCAGGCGTCTGTGCCGAAGGGAAGGCTGTCGAGCGGAGGGTTCACGAGGGAGCCCATCTCGGGCGCGAAGCGGAAGGCGAGGCTGGGGGCTGATGGGCCCCATGTGTGTGCGTCGGCGGGATTTGAGGAGGTGGCTGGCAATGAGGGAGTGTCGGTATTCGTCGTCCGGTTGGATGTAGTAGAGAGTGCGTTGGGTCCCGCTGGGGATGCCTCTAGCCTTGGATTGGCAGCCATCCGTTGGAATAGCTTCAAAGGTCATAGTTGGTAAGATGAAGGCGAAGAGGGGGGAGGGACGCGAGTGGCGTGAATGCGCGATACAACAACGTACCGATCCGTAGTGATTTCTCCATATCGTCGCCCAGACTACGTCCATCCCTTTCTCATTCAAGATTTCCTCCGTAAGTGGTATGTTCACGCTGTATAGGTCCACTTCGCCATTCCAGATTCCTTGGGGATCCGTCCCCTAATTAGTCCACAATTCGTTCAGCACCCGCACGGATAATTCATGCGCGGGCTGGACGTATTGGGGAGGTGAGGGATGCAGGAAGCCACCATGCGAGAGGGCTATGCTGCGAACAAGGCAAAGTGAAGAGGAGAGCGCGGCGCCGACGGTTCCTGATGACAGGACGAAAGCGGACGATGTGTTTCGACCAAAGTTGGGTCCGGATACGACGAGGTCGATTTCGCGGGGGTAGAGATTATGCAGGCCAATGTTGGCGCATGTTGCTGGGGTCTAGGGATAATCGTTAGGGGGGATATGTAGGATCGGAAAGGGGCTTGTCAGGTATTGTGTCTCGATGGTAAGAGGGGAGCGGAGACGGATGCCCCATCAAGAAGGATCCACTGTCCCAACTCTCCCTCCTTCAGAGGTCGAGATACATGCGATGTCTCAGGCTTGAGATCTTGGAATAATGTTTATGAACAAATACAAGAGAATGACAAGTGACAGAATTGCGTACCACTGGGGTGTTGTCGTGGATAGTAATACCGCCCAGTGATCTTTTCCTTGATATGGAAGGCCTTATCTAAAGGAACCAGGGGGGGAAAATTAGCCTCCACTGGCTCCCTTTCGGTGATAGGGACATGGAGATTGCTCAGACCAATCCAACTCTTCTGCGAGCTCGGTATAACGACCTTGACGTCGAATCCTGCAAGAATTAGGGGCGGTATTCAATACGCGTAGGCCACAGTTTCAATAGTCTTGGGGGGTTTACCCTGTTTCAGTAGTTCCAGGTAGAGGCCTGCCAGTTGTCCAAGGCAACTATTAGTTGCGGTTGCAACAACGGAGGAGCATAGAGTTTGAATGAACCTAGGATGAAGGGAGAATCCCACGAGGGTGGGCCGTCGTCGTTCGTGCAATACGCGAATCGGTGCCATTGCTGTATCCAGCGAGGAAGAGGAGGAAGAATGTGGCTGGATTGAGGACACGCGAAGACCGCGAGGCTTGAGTGCCCTTATGCGAAATGCCGGGGTTGCCGGCTCGATCGATATCTTGGTCGCGTGTCGGGTCTCTCTCTTATGGACAGTTTCTCAAGGGCCGTTGATTATCATTGGAGAAACGCAACAAGCCTTGCCAGCACGATCGCGCAGCACATCCATAATAAAAAATTAGCATAACAGTGTCCCCAACCCTGCACAGAGACCGGTCTCTCTGCACACCTGCATTACTCCTCATTCACCCATCGGTTCGCAAGCTCTCCCACACGCGGTAGATAGTATCGAGTGAGGCCCGTTTGCCCTATGGAAGTCGTATTCGCGTCTTGGTATGCCCGCGCGCTGCATCAAAACCGGGGGTGTCAATCAACAATGCATGGCCAAAGCCATGAATGTCCAAGGAAGGGAAGACCTACGCTAGCGCCATTATCGACAAAAGAAAGAAGAGCATCGTAATGGTTGAGAGCCATGAAAGGAGAATTAACCACAGTAATAATTGAAATAGCAGGCAGGCCGAGGAGAACAGCCCGGATTGGTAGGGTAGAACGAGTATTGAGCGTAAGCGTTATGATTTGTCCCTACGAGCCATATACGCTGGGAGGATATATGTACCATGAAAATGAATGGAGTCATTGTTGTTTCCAGAATGAGCAGCAAGAGAGCTAAGGTGTACAAGGGTGGGTCAATAGGCAGGGGGATCAGTTGTATGAATCATAACATGACCCACCCGAGACAGGTCCAAGCAAATATGCGACCGCCGCTTCGACGTCGACGCGAAAGCCGAATCTTGCCTCCCACTCGTTCACGGCCCCTGCTGCCTCTGTTGCACCCGCAACATATGAGTCGCCCCACGTCGGAATCCACCGGCTTGATAAGAAGTATTGACCTGGCCCGCACTGCTGTGCGTCGGGAGCCAGTTTGCTCGGGAGGACGATGCGACAAGGGGAGAGCTATCTGGTGGTGGCGTGTACTTCACTTCTCCAGCGAACGTGGCGAATGTTGTCGATCTTGCCAGCCATCAGGGTCGATGAAGTCTGGTCCAAGTAATCAAATAGGCGCAGTCTGGCGTTGAGTCTGAATCGAAGATCCACGTGGTACATCTCCCGAATGGTTTCTGCTGCCTGCGGATGATACGAGACATCAACTATGGACCCGGTGGCTTCATCTTTGTCTACAAATGCTTGTTCTTGGATGTTTCACTGTTCATGGCACTCGGGCAACGCAGCCTTTTCTCTCAGATGCAACATTGAACGTTCAAGAGAATTTTGTTTAGAGACCACGTGACCGAGCTTGCGAGTGGAACGTGGGCCACGGCTAGTTTTTGCGCAGCGGAGCGAGATATTGCTGGATGAGGCTCGACGTTAGAGTTCGAGGCGGCGCCCACCCAGGAGATGCCGGATTCCCGAAGACGACAGGGCTTTGGTCACACTGTAGTCGCTTTGCTGAGAATATCTTCTGCTGTGCTCTCTAATTCTCTTTTCACCCGCCCACCATCCCTTTTGATCGGGTCAAAACAATACGTGTCTGAGACAGGGTTGCATAGTCATTGCAGCTTGTCTTTCCCACGCTCCGAGAGCCCAAAGTACAGGCGGTAAGCCTATTCTTCAGTCCGGCTTCTTTCGAGGCTAAGGCTTCAGCACTGCCAGAATTCGTGAGAATTCGACGTCCTTCGGACTTCTCTGCCCACACACAGTGAGAGACACAGAGCTCATCTCATCCAGCATTGGCGAGGAGTTTCAGTCCGCAGAGCAGACATCATAACTCGAGCCTATCTCGTGTTACGCTAGCAAAAACTAGCACATATGCTAACGGACACGTTAATGTGCATGATGAGCAGGGAATGGTCTCCAGGATCTATCAAAAATTCTGGCATGAATCATTGTATCAAGGAGACAAGGTGCCAAGGAAAGTCCTCTTCCATGAGTGTACTCGAGATTGTCTGTCACCCGAAGTCTTGAACTCTTAGCCCGGATCACCTATTCTATACACCGCCCGTCACATCCAGCAATATCTCGCCTTCCTCCACGACGCCCAGCCAGCGCCGTCCAGACCGAACCACCATGCCAAAGCATCATCATCGCCCCTCCACAGGCAAATCCCCACCAAAGGAAACCGCCCCCGTCGTCCCGGATGCCGCTGACGACTCAGAAGGTTCCCAGCCCTACGCACCACTCGACGCCACAACAGTAGCCTCCCTCCTCCAAGGCGCACTCCTTTTGCTTCAAACGGTCGAACTGTCACCTGAACATGCTAACATGATCTGGTTACTGCACTCTTCTGCATTCGACAAGACTCCTGAGTACCGTGCCAGAACTACACAAGCCTTCCTCACTTACCAGCAGAAGGATCACGCATCACACGTCAATGCAGTCCTCACCCTCACCAATACAAATGCAGAGCTCGTAAAGCAGAATATACTCCTCACTGACACCATCATCGCCTCCAATGTTAACCCCACTCCGAAGGCCAATTCTGTGAATATTGCTCAACCAATTCCAGCCTCCGTTGTAGCAGACGTACCCGCCCACCCTACACACAGTACATGGACACAATCGAAACACCCCAAACCTATAACCCCAACTCGCCGCTCTTCCAAACCGCTCTTCCCAGTTCGCACTCCCCAAAGCCCGACGCGTCGGAATCACCCCAGTCGCCTCAACATCCAAATTTGGCCACCTATCCCACCCGACGAGCGATTAATGGGTCAAACAGTAGTCGACAAAGTCAACCATACCCTCCAAGCAGCACATGCCCCCAATAACATTGCAATAATGTCTGTCCTCTACTCTATTGCTGGTAACCCAATCGCCATTGCTCGCCCCTCTTGCACGGCCAATGACCTCCACCCTTATGCGACTCTTATTGCCAAAACCCTATTCCCACGTTTTGAAAAGGCTCAAGGATGCCCTGATAGCCAATATTTCCGAGTGAAACTTGACCACGTCCCTTTGACACGAGATGATGGATCTCAGATTAGCCCAACCGAAGTTGAACATGAGATCGCAGCCAATTTTGCTGAATTCCCCAGCTTCGTACGCCCACTCCCCGCACGATGGCTCGTATCCGAGAACAGGATCCCGCGACCTCTCAGCGCCTCAGTAGTACTCACTTTTGCTCATCAACCCGATGCACAACGATTCTTCAACGCTCACACCATTTTCGTCCTTGGATTTCCATGCAAGACATCCCGATACGAGGAACGCGCCCCAAAGAGGGACTCGAAGATCGCCCTCACCCAGCCTAATGATCACCCGCTACCATGTCGATCCCTTGCGGACAATGATATCGAGGTCGACGACGACAACATCCGCGACTTGCCCCCTTTGCTACGTTCGGAGAGAAAACGAAAACTGTCAGGAAACGAAGAGACCGTGCGCCAGCGCCCTCCTCTCGGGACCTAGCCAGCCGTCTACAAAATACCCGCATACGAAAGCTCACTCTAAATCATGATATGTATCCGACAACCAAGATAGAAGCCGAGACTACATAAAGCGCGGAATCCCAACTGATATTGGTCATGGTATCTCAGGACGAAGGAGTTTGAGGTCTGCGGTCATGGACGATATTTTAATGTCTTCATATTCTCCCATGTATATACACTCTACCCCCTGGACCTTCGGTCCCCTGCCCTTGGCGCCCTTCGGGAGCAGCCGGTAGTTGCAGGTAAAATATCGAGATATTCATCATCATCTTGAACTCTTAGCAAACCATTTAACAAGAGCAGTCATTACCAGCCCCCGTGTTCGATATAGCGACACTCTCCTGACATTGTGGAGTACACGTTTGAAATCCCTCCCCCCCAACGCTGCGCAAAACCAGCCACAAAAAAAGAATTTCCTTAGTCCCATTCCCGTCTCACCGCACTCTCTAACATGGCCTCGTATTCGGAATCTAAGTCGGGCTCACTGCCTGGAGAGATCGAGCCCAACGTAGAACTCGTGTTGGTGAGCGCGTTTGAGATGCTGGTCTCCTCCACAACCCGGCGCACGACTCGATCCAATATACCCTCCAGTTCCCCTTCCAGGGCCAGAGCATCTTCCACTGTGACGCCAACTGGCGGCAATGCCCAGGGATACATTTGCCCATGCGATCGCGGAATATCGAATTTGATCTCCGGGTGGGCGATATGCAGACGTTTGGCGAGCCAGGCACAACACCAGCAGCACTTCTTGCCGACTCCTATGGTCACAAATCCTGTCTCAGTTGTAAGCCTCTGCGTAGGGATCTCTTCGTCAAAATTTGCGAACAATTCAGCTATTGGAAACAATACAACCTTGAAAGTACTTTCAACTGTTTCTTTCGTCAGGTAGTTTGGAAGTGGCCCCACATCGACGACGGAAGATACGATTAGCCCCATGAGAGACGCCTCACAATGCACTGTGCCGGTGAAGGCTGTTTGAGTAGGAAGCTTATTATTGACTGTTTCAGTCAGCAAGCTGCGACGATGAGGGTCTTCAATTCCCAAACTATCGAATGCCTTGAGAATTGCTCGCGCGACGATGGGGTTCATGGGTGCGCAGGCGCGACGGGAGACGGGTGCGGGAGTAAGGACCAAGGTGAGCGAGATATCACCCATATGTTTTTGTACACCCCGGTACACATATAGGATGGCACGACGCCAGGCCACGACATTGCCTAGATAACGTAGCGCTGATCCCGGAATATCCCTGTCTGGAAGTTCGCGGGGATCTTCGTCATCTATGTCCACGTTGTCGTCTACATGATCTACATCACAGCCATTGTGAGAGAATGGAGTCCGAGTTGTCATTTCGGCACACCTGAAGGCGAACCCGGGGCCGAATCCGGGTTCGAAGCAGGATAAGGACCCGGACCTGACAGCAGTATGCGCATCGAATACAGCTCAAACACATCACGAAGGGGGAGCTTCAATAGGAGCATCAATTTTGATAAACCTTGATCAACAGCTCTGAGCAGGTTAAGATCAATCTTGGTGCTCAAACAGCCAGTGTTATCAACAGTGTGAATTTGACAATTACAAACAGCAGTTTTGAGAAACTCGAGCGTACGGCATAGCATGCGGATCCACCAGGGGGCTGTTTTTGGACTCCATTCACAATGATCTCCAATCATTGGGGCATTCATCCTGGCAAGAGATTGACGATAAGAATCTGGTACCAGTACCAGTGTGGGTTCAAAGGTCTCCTGGGAAAGAGGTTTCCAGGTGGCCAGGATTACTTCTAGAGCCTGGGGAACAGATACTTGTCTGAAGCCAGACAATGGGCGATCTTGGGCAAGCAGGAGCGCAGGATGAATGAACAGAATGGAGGGTAATTTGCTGAGGGCGAGGTGCAAAGGTCTCGGATAGCGGCCAGGAGGTCTTGGGCATACTGATGAAGTCCCTCAGCATCCCCCCCTGATTCATTCCTGAAAACACAGGCAGTTAGAGACAAAAGTAGACCACAAGTGTGTATACTTCAGAGTGCCTACCGTTTAGCAAGTTCTGCCAAGGTGGTTTTGCTCGGCTCGATGACTTGGATCTGAAATCCATGTGTGGAATTGGGCAGGGGATTTTGGGTGACAATCGTCTCAATGTTATGTGGTTCACCAGGGGAGTCACCAGTGACATCAAGGGTCCCCAAGACAGTGAGTTGGGTGACCTGGGAGGTCAACTTGCCTGCCACTGCTACAACTCTCCTTCCAGGCCCCACTCCCTGATTACTGCAGTCCTCGGATCCCCTCATCAGGAGAGTGGCAAAGTGACTGCAAGCCTGGAGTGTCGGGGAAGTAGAAAGGCCTTGCGATGAGTCAGATGGTTCCACTTGTCGGAAAGGTGAGAGATAAGCTTAGAAAGAGTACGAATCCGGAGATCAATCTCATGGAGAGTATTTGGGTTTGACATGGTTGTTACTTGTTAGCTGAGACTCTGGCCTCGGATCCAAGCTTTCGGGGACTCCCGGCCGATGCTGGGATGAGGTTTGTGCTGGCGACAGTGTTGCCACGACTTGTGGCTTGAGCCGACTCAAGTCGCAAGTCGAGTCACTCGGAGTCCCGCCAAGCCGTTTGCAAGTGGTTTCTGCGACTCCGCAAGTCGAGTCGCAGGAGTTGGTCCAAGCTGTAGTCCGAGGCACGAGGACTACAGACTAGTGAACGAAGGAGCGGCGTTTGCGAAAGTCTCGCGCTTGCCTTTTCTGGTTGAGTGCGCGCGCAAGACTATTGCAGCAATGCTGCTTGTCCTCTCATTTTTTGCTTTTGTGTTTGTTTGTTTTTTCCTTGCATTTTCTCTTATGCTCCTGCCAGAATTGTCTCCCAGTGGGCCGTTGTCCTGGGGCCAGAGATTTGCGCATCAGACGTGCCACAAGTGGCGATGATGGCTTGGTCTATATCTATCTGCCAATCACTGGGTTCCTTACATCCACTTGTAATGGAGCCTCGCGCGGTCCTACGCTCAGAGGAAGTCCCGTTGACTACATTGACAAGTGAATATGGCGTACCTTTGGAACCGACCCCCACCCTCGTCGACTCAGACCTCGCTGACGAGACTGGAAGGGAACGTTCACACACCGTGGCGATGATATCGAGGCTCAGAGCGATTCCTTTTTCCATAGACACCACATAAATATTGGGTATGCTGGGCACTCGACAGCTCGGATGGGCGCCTTCTGGTGAAGGTTAAAGGGGGAGGGTCGGCGCGTGCCAACTTGGTCGGAAAGCTTCAAGGCCATTGTTACTAATTCCTGTCTGCAAATATTCTATCACTCTCTCGAGGCTATTGTCCCAGCTCACAGTTGTCAATAGGGCTCAACGTTCCCCTCGTATTCGTGCCCCTCGCATGGATAGCTCATTTCTTGAAGTGGTCAGAGTCCCTAATATTTGGATGTGGGTACCGTCGCTGCCCCCTCACTTGTTAGTTGTGTTGATCACTTGCTTCACACCGTTTTAGTGGCTCTTGTCGCGATCATTCCCTTAGAAAACTTAGCCGACTTTGGTGGGGAGTCTTTTGCCCTCTATTGTGGGAAATCACTGGGGGATCTAGTTGTTATCACTCTGGATAAGTTCGTTGTCCCCCAGTACGTTATCGCAGTCGAAACTGACATATGCACGATATTAGCGTTGTGGAAGTGTGCTTAGCAATCATCCTTCTGACGCGGGTGCGAATTGCGATTAGTGCAATCTACAGGTGACATTTTCCCATTAAATCGAAACAAACTGGACCGACACCTCATATTCTGGACAGCATGTGGAGTTATTCTTCTCCATACACTGCTAGTGCCTGTGCGCCCAGTCCTCAGTATTCGAAGCAGCTGGACTCGATCGCTTAAGGTTTCTTTCCTTAGGGGAATATCTTTCATGTTGGGGGGTGTAAATGTCCTCCATCCAACACCTAGACCCTCATGTAACCGAACTGAATAAATCTGTGAGGCTTCTCCTGGAACGGACAGTCGGTTCGACCACTCAATCTTCTCACCTCAAACAGCTTCTTATGATAGGGTTTGCTTCGTACTCAAGCATACCCCAGTCACACTCGCGCTAAATATTGGATTTTTCTATCTAGGGTCCTTTCCCTTCTCATTCCTGCCGCTTTCTTTGCCGCTATTTTTGACAATGTGCCCCTCGGACGGTTTCCCCGAGCCGAAGTCAACGCCCCGGCTGACCCTGGCGTCATTGCCACACTAAACCAAGAAACCGTCGGAGCACTCTCGGCGATTAGTGACGCCTCTCGAAATGAGCTATTGAAGCTGAGTCGGGGGATGGCAATCATTCTTCTCATCATGTACGTTCCATCAATAAGTTATCTGCGTCTCTATTACTGAAATGTGGGGGCGGATTATCATGGCGTAGATGTGGGAAGCTTAACCTCGACCTTCCCTACTAACACCGCACAATACTCAATTCTCTCGCTTCCAGATGTTGCAAGTCGCATATATTTGTACAATCCACCGGGAGATGAAAATCATCTCACTGCGCGTGCTGATGTCCACCCAGCCCTAAAAGAAAAAGAGACCCGAATGGGACTCGAAGAACCGAAAATGAACCCTTGGGTTTGCTTAATTCTTTTTCTGATCGTGGTTCCTTTGACCGCCGCAAGCGCCGAATGGGTGGTACTCTCCCGAATGGTTCTGGCTGCCCGGATGATACGAACATTCAACTATTGCACCGGTGCTCATCTTTGTCTACAAGCTTGTTCTTGGATGTTCACTTTCGATGGCACTCGGCACTCAGCCTTTTCTCTCAGATGCAACTTGAACGTCAAGAGAAATTTGTTTAGAGACCACGTGACCGAGTTGCGAGATGGAACGTGGGCCACGCTAGTTTTTTGCTCAGCGAGCTTTAGATATTGCCTGATTGAGGCTCGACTTAGAAGTTCGAGGGCGGCGCCCACCCTTGAGATGCCGTATTCCCGAAACGACAGGGCTTTGTTCACACTGTAGTCGCTTTGCTGAGAATATGCTTCTCTGTGCTCTCTTTCTCTTTTCACCCGCCCACATCCCTTTGATCGGTCAAAACAAATACGTAGTCTGAGACAGGGTTGCCATAGTCATTGCAGCTTCTTTCCCGCCCGGAAGAGCCAAAGTACAGGCGTAACCTATTCTTCAGTCCGGTTCTTTCGAGGCTAAGGCTTCAGCACTGCCAGAATCGTGAGATTCGCGTCCTTTCGGCTTCTCTGCCCACACACAGGAGAGACACAGGCTCATCTCATCAGCATTTGGCGAGAGGTTCAGTCCGCAAGCAGACACATAACTCGAGCTATCCTCGTGTTACGCTAGAAAACTAGCACATATGCTAAGACACGTTAAATGGCATGTGAGCAGGAATGGTCTCCAGGATCTACAAAAATTCTGGATGAATCATGTATCAGGAGACAAGGTCCAAGGAAAGTCCTTCTTCCATGGAGGTACTCGAGATTGTCTGTCACCTAAGTCTTGAACTCTTAGCCATGGATCACCTATTCTTACACCGCCCGTCACATCCAGAATATCTCGCCTCCTCCACGACGCCCATCAGCCAGCGCCGTCAGACCGAACCACCATGCCAAAGACATCATCATCGCCCTCACAGGCAAATCCCCCAAAGAAACCGCCCCGTCGCTCCCGATGCCGCTGACGACTCAGAAAAAAGTGGGGGTTTTCCAGCTACGCACCATCGACGCCACAACAGTAGCTCCCTCCCCAAGGCGCACTCTTTTGCTTCAACGGCCCTCGAACTGTACCTTGAACATGTAACATGGATCTGGTTACTTCACTCTTCGCATTCGACAAGACTCCTGAGTACCGTGCAGAAACTACACAAGGCCGTTCCTCACTTACCAGCAGAAGGATCACGCATCACACGTCAAGCAGTCCATCAACCCTCACCAAATACAAATGCAGAGCTCGTAACGAAATAACTCCTCACTGACACCATCATCGCCTCCAATGTTAACCCACTCCGAAGGCCAATTCTGGTGAATATTGCTCAACCAATTCCAGCCTCCTTGTAGCAGGACGTACCCGCCCCACCTACCACACAGTACGATGGACACAATCGAAACACCCCAACCTATAACCCCAACTCCCGCTCTCCAACCGTCTTCCCAGTTCGCACTCCCCCAAAGCCCGACGCGCGGAATCACCCCAGTCGCCTCACACACCAAATTCTGGCCACCTATCCCACCGACGAGCAATTAATGTGTCAAACAGTAGTCGACAACAGTCAACCATACCCTCCAAGCGCACATCCCCCTAAACATTGCAATAAGTCTGTCTCTACTCTATCGCTGTAACCCAAGCGCCATTTCTCGCCCTCTTGCACGGCCAATGACCTCCACCTTATGCGACTCTATTGCCAAAACCCCTATTCCCCACGTTTTGAAAAGCTCAAAGGGATGCCCTGATAGCCAAATTTCGAGTGAAACTGACCACGCAAACCTCCCTTTGACACCGAATGATGATCTCAGATTACCCAACCAAGTTGAACATGAGATCGCACCAATTTTGCTGAATCCCCAGCTTCTTAACGGCCCACTCCCCGCCACGAGGCTCGTATCCGAGGAACAGGATCCCGGACCTCTCAGCGCCTCAGTATACTCACTTTTGCCATCAACCCGATCACAACGATTCTTCAACCGCTCACACCATTTCGTCCTTGGATTTCCATGCAAGACATCCCCGATACGAGGAACGCGCCCCAAGAGGAGACTCGAAGATCGCCCTTCACCCAGCCTTAATGATCACCCGTACCCATGTCGTCCTTGCGCAATGAATATCGGCTCGACGACGACAACATCCGACTGCCCCCCTTTGCTACGTTCGGAAGAGAAAACGAAACTGTCAGGAAACGAAGAGACCGTTGCGCCAGCGCCCTTCCTCTCGACCTAGCAGCCGTCTACAAAAATACCCGCATTACGAAAAGCTCACTCTAATCAGGATATGTATCGACAACCAGTAGAAGCGAGACTACATAAAGCCGAATCCCAACGATATGTCATGGTTCTCAGGACGAAGAGTTTGGAGTCTGCCGTTCATGAGATATTTTAATGTCTTCAGTGATTCTCCCATGATATATACACTCTACCCCTGACTTCGTCCCCTGCCCGTGGCGCCCTTCGGGAGCAGCCGTAGTTTGCAGGTAAAATATCGAGTATTCATCATCATCTGAACTCTACAACCATTTTAACAATAGCAGTTCATTACCAGCCCCCTGTTCGATATAGCGACACTCTCCTGATACATTGTGGAGTACAGTATGCAAATCCCTCCCCCCCAACGTGCGCAAAACCAGCCACAAAAAAAGAATTTCCTTAGTCCCAATTCCCGTCCACCGCACTCTCTAACATGGCCTCGTATTCGGAATCTAAGTCGGGCCACTGCTGGAGGAGATCGAGCCCAACTAGAACTCGGTTGCGTGAGCGCGTTGAATGCTGGCTCCTCCACACCGGCGCACGATCGAATCCAAGTATATCCCCTCCAGTTCCCTTCCAGGGCCAGAGCATCTGTTCCACTGTGACGCAACTGCGGCAATGCCCAATTTACATTTGCCCATGCGATCGCGAATATCGAATTTGATCTCCGGTGGCGATATGCAGACGTTTGGCGAGCAGGCCAAAACCAGCAGCACTTCTAGCCGACTCCTATGGTCACAGAACCTTCTCAGTTGTCGAAGCCTCTGCGTAGGATCTCTTCCGCAAAATTGTCGAACAATTCAGCTATTGGAAACAATACAACCTTGAAAGTACTTCAACTGTTTTCTTTCGTCAGGTAGTTTGGAAGGCCCCACATCGACGACGGAAGATACGATTAGCCCATGAGAGACGCCTCACAAGCACGTGTGCCGGTGAGTCGTTTGATAGAAGCTTTATGACTGTTCAGTCAGCAAGCTCGCGACGATGAGGTCTTCAATTCCCAACTATCGAATGCCTTGAGAATTGCTCGCGGCGACGATGGGTTCATGGGTCAGGCCGCGACGGGAGACGGTGCGGGAGTAAAGGACCAAAACGTGAGAGAGATATTCAGCCCATATGTTTTTGTACACCCCGTACACATATAGGATGGCACGACGCCAGGCCACGACATTGCCTAGATAAACGTCAGCGCTTGATGCCCGGAATATCCCTGTCTGGAAGTTCGCCGGGGGATCTTGGTCCATCTAGTCCACGTTGTCGTCTACATGATCTACATCACAGCCATTGTGAGAGAATGGAGTCCGATTGTCATTTCGGCACACCTGAAGGCGAACCCGGGGCGAATCCGGGTTCGAAGCAGGATAAGGACCCGGACCTGACAGCAGTATGCGCATCGAATACAGCTCAAAACACATCACGAAGGGGGAGCTTCAATAGGAGATCAATTTGATAAACCTTGATAGACAGCTCTGAGCAGGTTAGATCAATCTTTTGGTGCTCAAAACAGCCAGTGTATCAACAGTGTGAATTTGACAATTACAAACAGCAGTTTTGAAAACTCGAGCGTACGGCATGCATGCGGATCCACCAGGGGGCTGTTTTTGGACTCCATTCACAATGATCTCCAATCATTGGGGCATTCATCCTGGCAAGAGATTGACGATAAGACATCTGGTACCAGTACCAGTGTGGGTTCAAAGGTCTCCTGGGAAAGAGGTTTCCAGTTGTGGCCAGGATTACTTCTAGAGCCTGGGGAACAGATATGGTCTGAAGCCAGACCAATGGGCGACTTTTGGCAAGCAGGAGGCAGATAATGAACAGAATGGAGGGTAATTTGCTGAGGGCGAGGTGCAAAGTCTCGGATAGCGGCCGGGAGGTCTTGGTCATACTGAGAGTCCCTCAGCATCCCCCCCCTGATTCATCCTGAAAACACAGGCAGTTAGAGACAAAAGTAGACCACAAGTGTGTCTACTTCAGAGTGCTACCGGTTAGCAAGTTCTCCAAGCGTGGTTTTGCTGGCTCGATGACTTGGATCTGAAATCCATGTGTGGAATTGGGCAGGGGATTTTGGGTGACAATCGTCTCAATGTTATGTGTTCACCAGGGGAGTCACAGTGACATCAAGGGTCCCCAAGACAGTGAGTTGGGTGACCTGGGAGGTCAACTTGCCTGCCACTGCTACAACTCTCCTTCCAGGCCCACTCCCTGATTACTGCAGTCCTCTGATCCCCTCATCAGGGAGAGTGGCAAAGTGACTGCAAGCCTGGAGTGTCGGGGAAGTAGAAACGGCCTTGCGATGGTCAGATGGTTCCACTTGTCGGGAAAGTGAGAGATAAGCTTAGAAAGAGTACGAATGCGGGAGATCAATCTCATGGAGAGTATTTGGTTTGACATGGTTGTTACTTGTTAGCTGAGACTCTGGCCTCGGATCCAAGCTTTCGGGGACTCCCGGCCGATGCTGGGATGAGGTTTGTGCTGGCGACAGTGTTGCCACGACTTGTGGCTTGAGCCGACTCAAGTCGCAAGTCGATCACTCGGAGTCCGCCAAGCCGTTTGCAAGTGGTTTCTGCGACTCCGCAAGTCGAGTCGCAGGAGTTGTCCAAGTTGTAGTCCGAGGCACGAAGGACTACAGACTAAGTGAACGAAGGAGCGGCGTTTGCCGAAAGTCTCGCGCTTGCCTTTTCTGGTTGAGTGCGCGCGCAAGACTATTGCAGCAATTGCTGCTTGTCTCTCATTTTTTTGCTTTTGTGTTTGTTGTTTTTTCCTTGCATTTTCTCTTATGCTCCTGCCAGAATTGTCTTCCCAGTGGGCCTTGTCACTGGGGCCAGAGATTTGCGCATCAGACGTGCCACAAGTGGCGATGATGGCTTGGTCTATACTATCGTCCAAACACTGGGTTCCTTACATCCACTTGTAATGGAGCCTCGCGCGGTCTACGCTCAGGAGGAGTCCCGTTGACTACATTGACAAGTGAATATGGCGTACCTTGGACCGACCCCCAACCCCTCGTCGACTCAGACCTCGCTGACGAGACTGGAAGGGAACGTTCCACACCACCGTCGCGATGATATCGAGGCTCAGAGCGATTCTTTTTCCATAGACACCACAAAAATATTGGGTATGCTGGGCACTCGACAGCTCGGATGGGCGCCTTCTGGTGAAGGTTAAGGGGGAGGGTCGTCGCGTGCCAACTTGTCGGAAAGCTTCAAGGCCATTGTTACTAATTCCTGTCTGCAAATATTCTATCACTCTCTCGAGGCTATTGTCCCAGCTCACAGTTGTCAATAGGGCTCAACGTTCCCCCTCGTATTCGTGCCCTCGCATGGATAGCTCATTTCTTGAAGTGGTCAGAGCCTAATATTTGGATGTGGGTACCGTCGCTGCCCCTCACTTGTTAGTTGTGTTGTATCCACTTGCTTCACACCGTTTTAGTGGCCTTGTCCGATCATTCCCCTTAGAAAACTTAGCCGAACTTTGCGGGGAGTCTTTTGCCCTCTATTGTGGGAAATCACTGGGGGATCTAGTTGTTATCACTCTGGATAAGTTCGTTGTCCCCCAGTACGTTATTCGCAGTCGAAACTGACATATGCAACGATATTAGCGTTGTGGAAGTGTGCTTTAGCAATCATCCTTCTGACGCGGGCGATGGCGATTAGTGCAATCTACAGTGACATTTTCCCATTAAATCGAAACAAACCTGGACCGACACCTCATATTCTGGACAGCATGTGGAGTTATTCTTCTCCATACACTGCTAGTGCCTGTGCGCCCAGTCCCAGTTTCGAAGCAGCTGGACTCGATTCGCTTAATGGTTCTTTCCTTAGGGAATATCTTTCATGTTGGGGGGTGTAATGTCCTTCATCAACACCTAGACTCTTATACTGTGAGGCTTCTCTGGAACGGTCTTTCGTTTCCACTCAATCTTCTCACCTCCAAACTTCTTCTATGATAGGGTTTGCTTCGTACTCAAGCATACCCAGTCGTCACACTCGCGCAATATTGGGTTTTCTATCTAGGGTCCTTTCCCTTTCTTCTCTGGCTTTCTTTGCCGCTATTTTGACAGTGTCCCTCGGGCGGTTTCCCCGAGCCGAAGTCAACGCCCTGTTACCCTGGTCTGTCCTATCCACTAACCAAGAAACCGTCGAGCGACTCTCGGCGATTAGTGACGCCTCTCGAAAGAGCTATTGAAGCTGAGTCGGGGGATGGCAATCTTCTTCTCATCCATGTACGTTCCATCAATAAGTTATCTGCGTCTCTATTACTGAATGTGGGGGTCGATTATCATGGCGTAGATGTGGAAGCTTAACCTCGACCTTCCCTACTAACACCGCACAATACTCAATTCTCTCGCTTCCAGATGTGCAAGTCGCATATATTTGTACAATCCACCGGGAGATGAAAATCATCTCACTGCGCGTGCTGATGTCCACCCAGCCTTAAAAGAAAAAGAGACCCGAATGGGACTCGAAGAACCGAAAATGAACCCTTGGGTTTGCTTAATTCTTTTTC
>MU129178.1:43223-66705 GCA_014904985.1 Hydnum rufescens UP504
TAAGTGGCTGTTTCTGCATGCCGTTGTTCATCCATCTCATGCAGCTGCTCGCATTCCTTCCCGTAAGCTGGTTGCCAGCCTAAGAACACATCCGGAAGACCTCGAGAGTGAAGCAGGAATGGTTCGGCTTGATCTTCCTCCCCGTCGTGTCGTTCGCTGCCCAAGCTCTGGTCGCTATGATCTACTTCGTGCAGAAGTTGTCGTTCTGAAGCCGGAGCCTCCGAGATGCTCGCACAGGGCCGCACGATCGATCTTTCGATCTCCAATTCACGTTGTTCTGGATCCCTTTATTGTCTTGCTGGCATGGTTGGGACGACAAGCCTCTCTTCCTCCTTTTTTGGTGAGTATACGGAGTGTTCTTGTTGGCGCCGCGTGATTGACCTTCCCGAGGCGTCTTGGCAGATTTTTTCGAAGTGGCTGTTGTGATAGGCGCTTTTTCCTTGTAACAATGTGACTGATGATGCGAAGACAAACTGGGTTGAAGGGTATGTCCCCATCTGCCTCTCACATTATGACGGTGATTTGACAAGTCATTTTGTGATTTTTTTTTCTCAGGTTCATCTTGCTATCATTTACATCATGATCGTTCGTTTTTTTAATCTATATTGTTCGCTTCAATTATGCTGAAGCTTTTGGCGTGCCCTTTGCCCGGAATTGCAGGCGACAGCAGCGTGGTTTACGATGGACAACAATCCCTTGACACGATGTCGTTCTGCGAAACCGTTTCGTCTGTCCTTGCTACCCATTCCAGTACCGCCGCCACCTAGGAGAGCCTTAGAGATTTCGAAATTCAAACCAATCGATCGATTGCATCATCCACAACACATACACATACCCTGCACAACCTTCCCCATGTCTCTAATACCCCTTGCTTGGCTTTCAATCTCTTTTTGTTCTCTCGTACACATCTTTCTCCAAAATGTATGCCCTGCACGTGTAATACGTACTATATGATATGAATATAGTCCTATAGTATATCGGCTTGCCTCCTATGTTTGGTGGTCTTTGAACCGCTGTTCTTCTTTGAGAGAGAGAATTATTGCCGAGTCGGCCAAAGCCGTTCAAGTGTCAAAAAGAGGCGATTTACAGTACTGATGAGTTTGGATCGTGTTGATTTGGATGTGCTATTACATCAAAGGGCGGAAGTACAGTAGAGGAAATCGAGTCCAGCCTTCGCAATGGGACTACTGGCCAAAAGGGAACCAAGGTATCAAAGTATGGAGGCGGGCCCCAGGCGAGCGGCCCGCCTTGTGACTGGCTTTTCTCACCCCTCGGACTCTCCGGAGAGTTCAGACATGGTATCATTGGTATGTCTCAACGACTCGGCATCTCCCATCATGTTGGCGGCGGCTTACCACACAGTTGTACCTTCCGGGCGTTGACAGGGGAGGCAGTTAGCAGAGAGGAGCAGTAGCGTAACCGATGCAAGTCTGGGAATCCGGGACAACAAAAAAACAAAACCAAAACCCCCCCTATTAGGCTGTGACACGCCAGCTGCAGTGTAAAAAAAATATGAATGAGAATCTGAGTTGAACGCTGTGCATGTGCTTATTAGCATCGTCCATCCCAACACCCCCCCCTTCGATCGTGGTTCCTTTGACCGCCGCAAGCGCCGAATGGGTGAGTGGCTGTTTCTGCATGCCGTTGTTCATCCATCTCATGCAGCTGCTCGCATTCCCTCCGGTAAGTTGGTTGCCAGCCTAGAACACGTCAGGGAGACTTCGAGAGTGAAGCAGGAATGGTTCGGCTTGATCTTCCTCCCCGTCGTGTCGTTCGCTGCCCAAGCTCTGGTCGCTATAATCTACTTCATGGAGAAGTTGTCGTTCATGGATGCGGAGCCTCCGAGATGCTTGCGCAGGCGCACGATCGATCTTTCGATCCAATTCACGTTGTTCTGGATGCCCTTTATTGTCTTGCTGCGTGGTGGGACGACAAGCCTCTCTTCCTCCTTTTTGGTGAGCATACGGAGTGTCGTCTTGTTGGCGCCGCGTGATTGACCTTCCCGAGGCGCCTGGCAGATTTTTTCGAAGTGGCTGTTGTGATAGGCGCTTGTTTCCTTGTGAACAATGTGACTGATGATGCGAAGAACAAACTGGGTTGAAGGGTATGTCCCATCCCATTTCTCTCCATGTTATGGTGATTGACGGACTCCTTTGTGGATTTTTCACCTGTGGAAAAAAAATTAGGTTCATCTTGGTATCGTTCTACGTCATGATCGTTAGTTCTGTCAGATCTGTTATTCGTTTTAATTATTGCTGAAGCTTTGGGCACTTTTCCGGAATCGCAGGCGACAGCAGCGTGGTTTTACGACGGGCAACAATCTCTTGACAAGATGTCATTCTGCGAAACCGTTTCGTCTGTCCTTGCTATCCATCCCAATGGTACCACTGCAACCTAGAGCCCCTAGAGATTCCGAAATCCAACCGATCGATCGATTGCATCATTCACAACACATACAGATACCCTACACAGCTTTCCGATGTCTCTAATACCCCTGCATGGCTTTCCAGCTTTTGTTGTTTTTCTCACAGTACACATTTTTTCTCCAGCATGCATGCATGCATGTCATGCACGTATAATACGTATATATGTATGTATAGTAGATCGGCTTGCCTTATGTTGGTGTGTCTTTGAACCGCTGTCTTTCTTTGGAGAAAATTATTGTCGAGTGGGCCAAAGGGTTCAAGTGTCAAAAAGGCGATTTGTATGTCGAAGGAGCGACATATGTAGAAACCGTTGCGCACGATCTCATCAGTGACAACTTGACGTCATAATTTTGAATAAATTATCGCTGGAGTCGATTCCTCGACTATTCCTTCCGCTTAGAGTAAGTAGCACACCCCACACTCAACTTAGAAATTCATCGTGAATCCCTTTTGACAGAATTTGAGGAGCACTGGGCATGCACAAACCTATGTTACCGTAGCTATACTCATCACCACAGATTGGAGTTAGGGGTCACGTCATCTTCTTTGCCTTTGTACACGTATCGTCCTGTTTTGTACCCATCGGTCCAATTCAACTATCCAACCCATTGACACAACACTTAAGGAAAACAGACACTGTTCCCCCAACTAACTGCGCGCCCAACTTGCGAAGGAGTCGGGGGATTGGTCCTTGCCGCCACTACCGATTCTATACTGCGGGTGTTGGCTGACTCGGTGTTCTATTGCGTGGAAATTACGTAATGGGGGTCCACCTCCACACATGCGCCACACACCACATATTTCGCCGCACTGCCTCAAATATCGCTCGGCACGGGCTCGGCAGAGGCTTGATTTGACAGTCAAATCAAGCTGATGGAAATTGACTCGACAATCCGACTCGGCTCACGGCCCGAGCCGGACTCCGAGCGCGAGTCCGCCTAGTGGGAATGACTACCAGGACTGAGTAGGTAGAACTGCGATCCTTCTAGTCCTTGTCCTAATTTTTCCGCGACCGTGAATACATCTACTCAAGGTTCTGAGTCGTATCCATCCCTCGGATCACGGACCCCTAGCGCGGTCTTCGTTCCCTGAGCTGTCTCAGTCTGTATGTTGTCCACTACACAGCTGGGCTGTGGTGATGGTTAAATTGCATATAAAATAGAAGCAGCATCGATATGTGATTAACAAATGGAGAATAGACGAGTCAATGAAGGTATGGGGAATTGAGACTAAATAAGTCAATTGGGTGTTCGAGAATAAGGAGGTAGTCAAACAATAGTATGGTGGATTTAGAGAGGTGAGAAGGGTGTAAAAATAGCATAGGGAATGCACGCACTGAGGTGTACATGTCATCACCACGAACAGCACTCATTGAACATAATCCTCATTATGTATAGGACGACCCATACTCAGTTTCCGCGGTTCCATCCAGATGAACTATGAATAGAGATGCAATGCGTGAATCGCCACATCGACCATCATGGAGCGGTTGACAGTGAGAGGAATTCAATCACAGAGATGCCAGCTCAGCCCATAAGGGTTCGAAACTGTGAACCGCGCATAGGGTGGGACAACAGCGAGAGATGTGAATTACCATCAAGTTGGATTGTAATAATAGACTGTGTAAATGATGCGAGACGGCATAGTAGATTTGGGTGGGGGGGCGGATCCCTCATGCGGGAATCAATCGTTTCTTGCATCGCTGTCAAAAGCCGCATGACCCTGCGGGATCAGGGATATTTAGGTATTCAAGCGCAGCCTGAAGATGCAAGTCACCACGGAGCAGCAGGGTGACACGGGGACACAAAATCCCATTTGTTAGAGGCTATACTGGGTGAGCGACGGAGTAAAGCACCAAGTCGTGCGCCCGAAGGGCATTTCCAAAGTTTCAAGTTGTTATCACCATGGGAAGTTTACTGTAATGGAATATTCATCCAAGCGCAAGTCGGAACGTGGCCACACAGTCTGGATTAGCGCCCTTGGGAAAATACAAATACAGGCGGATGCGAGCGGGATAACGGGCCCGGAGATTTGCGCATCAGACGTGCCACAAGTGGCGATGATGGCTTGGTCTATATCTATCTGCCAAATCACTGGGTTCCTTACATCCACTTGTAATGGAGCCCCGCGCGGTCCGATGCTCAGAGGAAGTCCCGTTGACTACATTGACAAGTGAATATGGCGTACCTTTGGAACCGACCCCCACCCTCGTCGACTCAGACCTCGCTGACGAGACTGGAAGGGAACATCCACACACTGTGGAGATGACATCGAGGCTCAGAGCGATCCCCCTCCCATAGACATCACATAAATATTGGGTATGCCGGGCACTCGACAGCTCGGATGAACACCTTCTGGCGAAGGCTGAAGGGCGAGGGTCGGCGCGTGCCAACTTGGTCGGAAAGCTTGAAGGCCATTATTACGAATTCCTGTCTGCAAATATTCTATCCCTCTCTCGAGGCTATTGTCCCAGCTCACAGTTGTCAATAGGGCTCAACGTTCTCCTCGTATTCGTGCCCCTCGCATGGATAGCTCATTTCTTGAAGTGGTCAGAGTCCCTAATATTTGGATGTGGGTACCATCGCTGCCCCCTCACTTGTTAGTTGTGTTGATCACTTGGTTGACACCGTTTTAGTGGCTCTTGTCGCGATCATTCCCTTAGAAAACCTTAGCCGACTTTGGTGGGGAGTCTTTTGCCCTCTATTGTGGGAAATCACTGGGGGATCTAGTTGTTATCACTCTTGATAAGTTCGTTGTCTCCCAGTACGTTATCGCAGTCGAAACTGACATATGCACGATATTAGCGTTGTGGAAGTGTGCTTGGCAATCATCCTTCTGACGCGGTGCGAATTGCGATTAGTGCAATCTACAGGTGACATTTTCCCATTAAATCGAAACAAACCTGGACCGACACCTCATATTCTGGACAGCATGTGGAGTTATTCTTCTCCATACACTGCTAGTGCCTGTGCGCCCAGTCCTCATTATTCGAAGCAGCTGGACTCGATCGCTTAAGATTTCTTTCCTTAGGGAATATCTTTCATGTTGGGGGGTGTAAATGTCCTCCACCAACACCTAGACCCTCATGTAACCGAACTGAATAAATCTGTGAGGCTTCTCCTGGAACGGACAGTCGGTTCGACCACTCAATCTTCTCACCTCCAAACAGCTTCTTATGATAGGGTTTGCTTCGTACTCAAGCATACCCCAGTCACACTCGCGCTAAATATTGGGTTTTTCTATCTAGGGTCCTTTCCCTTCTCATTCCTGCCGCTTTCTTTGCCGGTATTTTTGACAGTGTGCCCCTCGGACGGTTTCCCGAGCCGAAGTCAACGCCCCGGCTGACCCTGGCGTCCTTGCCACACTGAACGAAGAAACCGTCGGAGCAGTCTCGGCGATTAGTGACGCCTCTCGAAATGAGCTATTGAAGCTGAGTCGGGGGATGGCAATCATTCTTCTCATCATGTACGTTCCATCAATAAGTTATCTGCGTCTCTATTACTGAATGTGGGGGTCGATTATCATGGCGTAGATGTGAGAAGCTTACCTTCCCTACTAACACCGCACAATACTCAATTCTCTCGCTTCCAGATGTTGCAAGTCGCATATATTTGTACAATCCACCGGGAGATGAAAATCATCTCACTGCGCGTGCTGATGTCCACCCAGCCTTAAAAGAAAAAGAGACCCGAATGGGACTCGAAGAACCGAAAATGAACCCTTGGGTTTGCTTAATTCTTTTTCTGATCGTGGTTCCTTTGACCGCCGCAAGCGCCGAATGGGTGAGTGGCTGTTTCTGCATGCCGTTGTTCATCCATCTCATGCAGCTGCTCGCATTCCTCCGTAAGTTGGTTGCCAGCCTAGAACACATCAGGAAGACTTCGAGAGTGAAGCAGGAATGGTTCGGCTTGATCTTCCTCCCCGTCGTGTCATTCGCTGCCCGAGCTCTGGTCGCTATGATCTACTTCGTGCAGAAGTTGTCGTTCCTGAAGCCGGAGCCTCCAGAGATGCTCGCACAGGGCCGTACGATCGATCTTTCGATCTAATTCACGTTGTTCTGGATGCCCTTTATTGTCTTGCTGGCATGGTGGGACGACAAGCCTCTCTTCCTCCTTTTTGGTGAGCATACGGAGTGTCGTCTTGTTGGCGCCGCGTGATTGACCTTCCCGAGGCGCTGGCAGATTTTTTCGAAGTGGCTGTTGTGATAGGCGCTTGTTTCCTTGTGAACAATGTGACTGATGATGCGAAGACAAACTGGGTTGAAGGGTGTGTCACCATCCCCTGCTCTCACATGTTATGGTGATTTGACGAGTCATTTGGGTTTTTTTTTCCAGGTTCATCTTGCTATCATTTTACATTATGATCGTTAGTTTTTTTGAATCTATATTGATTCGCTTCAATTATGCTGAAGCTTCTTGGCGTGCCCTTTGTCCGGAATTGCAGGCGACAGCAGCGTGGTTTTACGATGGACAACAATCCCTTGACGCGATGTCGTTCTGCGAAACCGTTTCGTCTGTCCTTGCTATCCATTCCAGTACCGCCGCCACCTAGAGAGCCTTAGAGATTTCGAAATTCAAACCAATCGATCGATTGCATCATCCTCAACACATACACATACCCTGCACAACCTTCCCCATCTCTCTAATACCCCTTGCTTGGCTTTCCTATTTTTTGTTGTTCTCTCGTACACATCTTTCTCCAAAATGTATGTCATGCACGTATAATACGTATATATGTAATGTATAGTAGATCGGCTTGCCTTATGTTGGTGTGTCTTTGAACCGCTGTCTTTCTTTGGAGAGAATTATTGTCCGAGTGGGCCAAAGGGTTCAAGTGTCAAAAGAGGCGATTTACAGTACTGATGAGTTTTCGTGTTGATTTGGGATGTGCTATTACTCAAAGGCGGAAGTACAGTAGAGGAAATCGAGTCCAGCCTTCGCAATGGACTACTGGCCAAAAGGGAATCAAGGTATCAAAGTATGGAGGCGGCCCCAGTGGCCGAGCGCCTGCCTGTGGACTGGGCTTTTCTCACCCTCGGACTCTGCGGATGCAGTCAGACATGTACTGCAATGGTATGCTCAACAGACTCGGATGCTCGCGATCGATGTTCGGTGGGCTTACCATCACAGTTTGTACGTTCCGGGCGTTGACAGGGGGAGGCACTGGCAGAGAGGAGCGATGCGTAACGATGCTGATAAGTCTGGGAAGTCCGGGACAAAACAAAAAACAAAACCAAAAATCCCCCCTATTAGGCTGTGACACGCCAGCTGCAGTGTAAAAAAAATATGAATGAGAATTCTGAGTTGAACGCTGTGCATGTGCTTATTAGCATCGTCCATCCCAACCCCCCCCCTCTTTTCTATACAACAAAAACGAAGAATGGCGGTACAGTAGTTGTTTTTTTCTTATACCGTGAAATTCGCTCTGACAAAAAGGTCCAGACAAACCTTGTGTCTGAGATACAGTAGCCCGAGGGCGAGAGCAGAAGCCGGTGCAGTTCTCTGAGAGCTGACTGAATGGCGCGTTGGCGAGCTGGCCTATTAACTGTATGGCGAATTCATTGTGGGGTGGACACGAATTTAGATCTGATGTGGTCACGTGGCAGTTAATGCAACCGCTTTTCAGCCTACCATAGTAGGCTCGTGTCAAAAAAAGTGGCGGGGAACACATAAATTCGTAGGGCCGACAGCACTGATGAATTCTATGTTCATTGCGACGTGATCTACGCCTGCTCTATGTATAAGGTGTACACACACACACATCGATTCCAATGGACGTACACAAATATACACCGTCGGCCGTAAACGATTCATCAAGGGAGGAACAAACGCGGACGGCATCACAGTACATGTACAGTACTGTAATATCAATATCACAGCCGCCACTTCCAAACGCGACCTGGCTTGCCCTGATTCTCGTCCCGGTCCGATTCGGCGGCCTTCTCGTATCGAAACATGAGACTCTGCGCGCCGGGCTCTGAGAAAGCTTGTGCGGAGGGGCGTGACGGAGGCCTTTCCGTGATGCACGGCCCAGGCGTCTGAGCCGAAGGGAAGGCTGTCGAGCGGAGGGTTCACGAGGGAGCCCATCTCGGGCGCGAAGCGGAAGGCGAGGCTGGGGGCTGATGGGCCTGATATGTGTGCGTCGGCGGGATTTGAGGAGGTGGTTGGCGATGAGGTAGCGTCGGTATTCGTCGTCCGGTTGGATGTGGTAGAGAGTGCGTTGGGTCCCGCTGGGGATGCCTCCAGCCTTGGATTGGCAGACATCCGTTGGAATAGCTTCAAAGGTCATACATAGTTGGTCAGATGAAAGGTGAAGAGGAGGGGAGGGGCGCGAGTGGCGTGAATGCGCGATACAACAACGTACCGATCCGTAGTGATTTCTCCATATCGTCGTCCAGACTACGTCCATCCCTTTTTCATTCAAGATTTCCTTCGTGAGCGGTATGTTCACGTTGTATAGGTCAACTTCGCCATTCCGGATTCCTTGGGGATCCGTCCCCCAATTAGTCCACAATTCGTTCAGCACCCGCACGGATAATTCATGCGCAGGCTGGACGTATTCGGGAGGTGAGGGGTGCAGGAAGCCGCCATAGGAGAGGGCTATGCTGCGAACGAGGCAAAGTGAAGAGGAGAGCGCGGCGCCGACGGTTCCTGATGACAGGACGAAAGCGGACGATGTGTTTCGACCAAAGTTGGGTCCGGATACGACGAGGTCGATTTCGCGGGGGTAGAGATTGTGCAGGCCAATGTTAGCGCATGTTGCTGGGGTCTAGGGATAATCGTTAGGGGGGATATGCGGGATCGGAAAGGGGCTTGTCAGATATTGGGTCTCGGTGGCAAGAGAGGAGCGGAGACGGGCACCCCATCAAGAAGGATCCACTCTCCCAACTCTCCCTCCTTCAAAGGTCGAGATACATGCGATGTCTCAGGCTTGAGATCTTGGAATAGATGTTTATGAACAAATGCAAGCGAACGACAAGGGACAGAATTGCGTACCACTGGGATGTTGTCGTGGATAATAATACCGCCCAGTGATCTTTTCTTTGATATGGAAGGCCTTACCTGAAGGAACCACGGGCGGAAAATTAACCTCCACTGGCTCGCTTTCGGTGATAGGGACATGGAGATTGCTCAGACTGACCAATCCAACTCTTCTGCGAGCTCGGTATAACGACCTTGACGTCGAATCCTGCAAGAATTGGAGGCGGTATTCAATACGCGTAGGCCACGGTTTCAATAGTCTTGGGGGGTTACCCTGTTTCAGTAGTTCCAGGTAGAACCTGCCAGTAGTCCAAGGCAATTATTAGATCGCGGTTGCGGCAACGGAAGGAGCATGAAGAGTTTGAATGAACCTAGGATGAAGGGAGAATCCCGCGAAGGTGGGCCGTCGTCGTTCGTCAGCAATATGCGAATAGGTGCCATTATTGTTTCCGGCGAGGAGGAGGGGGAGGAGTGTGGCTGGATTGAGGACACGCAAAGACCGCGAGGTTTGAGTGTCCTTGTGCGAAATGCCGGGGTTGCCGGCTCGATCCGATATCTTGGTCGCGTGTCGGGTCTCTCTCTTTCTCTCTTATGGACAAGTTTCTCATGGGCCATTAATTATCACTGGAGAAACGCAACAAGCCTTGCATTTGCCAGCACGGTCGCGCAGCACATCCATAATAAAAAATTAGCATAACAGTGTCCCCAACCCTGCACAGAGACCGGTCTCTCTGCACCCCTGCATTACTCCTCATTCACCCATCGGTTCGCCAGCTCTCCCACATGCGGCAGATAGTATCGAGTGAGGCCCGTTTGCCCTATGGAAGTCGTATTCGCGTCTTGGTATGCCCGCGCGCTGCATCAAAACCGGGGTTGTCAATCAACAATGCATGGCCAAAGCCATGAATATCCAAGGAAGGGAAGACCTACGCCAACGCCAGTATCGATAAAAGAAAGAACAGCATTGTAATGGTCGAGAGCCATGACGGGAGAATTAACCACAGTAATAATTGAAATAGCAGGCAGGCCGAGGAAAACAGCCCGGATTGGTAGGCTAGAACGAGTATTGAGGGTAAGCGTTACAATTTGTCCCTACGGGTCATATACGCCGGGAGGATATATGTACCATGAAAACGAATGAAGTCATTTTTTGTTTCCAGAATGAGCAGCAAGAGAGCTAAGGCGCACAAGGATGGGTCAATAGGCAGGGGGATCAGTTGTGTGAATCGTAAGATGACCCACCCGAGACAGGCCCGAGCAAATATGCGACCGCCGCTTCGACGTCGACGCGAAAGCCGAATCTTGTTTCCCACTCGTTCACGGCCCCTGCTGCCTCTGCTGCACCCGCACCACCAGCATATGAGTCGCCCCACGTCGGGACTCCACCAGCTTGATAAGAGGTATTGACCTGGCCCGCACTGCTTTGTGTCGGGAGCCAGTTTGCTCGGGAGGACGATGCGACAAGGGGAGAACTATCTGGTGGTGGCGTGTACTGCACTTCTCTAGCGAACGTGGCGAATGTGTTGTTGATCTTGCCAGCCATCAGGGTCGATGAAGTCCGGCCCAAGTAATCAAATAGGCGCAGTCTGGCGTTGAGTCTGACCCGAATCGAAGAGCCACGTGGTTACATCTCCCGAATGGTTTCTTGAGTGTTTCTGCTGCCTGCGGAACATCAACTATATACATAGACCCGGCTTCATCTTTATCCAGAAATGCTTGTTCTTGGTCGTTTCACTGTTCATGGAACAACGGGGCAGCGCACCCTTTTCTCTCAGATGCAACGTTGAACGTTCAGGGGAGCGGTCGCCAGAATTATGTACATATACTAACGGACACGTTAATGTGCATGATGAGCAGGAATTGGTCTCCAGGATATATCAAAAATTCTGGCGTGAATTATCGTATCTTTATCGAGGAGATAAGGCGCCTAGGAAAGTCCTCTTCCACGAGTGTACTCGAGATTGTCTGTCGCGCAAAGTCTTGAACTCTTAGCAAACCATTCAGCAAGAGCAGTGTCATTACCAGCCCCCGTGTTCGATATAGCGACACTCGCCGCACGTTCTGGAGTATACATTTGGAATCCCCCTTAACGCTGCGGAAAACCAGCCAGAAAAAATGGATTTCCCTAGTCCCATTCCCATTCCCGTTTCACGAAACTCACGAGCTTGGCCTCATGTTCGAGACCAAAATTGGGCTCATCGCCTAGAAAGATCGAGTCCAACGTAGTACTCGTCTGGCTGAGCGCGTTTGAGATGCTGATCTCTTCCACGACCCGGCGCACGACTCGATCCAATATACCCTCCAATTCGCCTTCCAGGGCCAGAGCATCTTCGACTGTGACGCCAACTGGCGGCAATGCCCAAGGATACATTTGCCCATGCGATCGCGGAATATCGAATTTGATCTCCGGGTGGGCAATATGCAGACGTTTGGCGAGCCAGGCACAACACCAGCAGCACTTCTTGCCGACTCCTATGGTCGCAAATCCTGTCTCAGTTGTAAGCCCCTACGTAGGGATCTCTTCGTCAAAATTTGCGAACAATTCAGCTATTGGAAACAATACAAACCTTGAAAGCACCTTCAACTGTTTCTTTCGTCAGGTAGTTTGGAAGTGGCCCTACATCGACGACGGAAGATATGATTAGCCCCATGAGAGACGCCTCACAATGCACTGTGCCGGTGAAGGCTGTTTGAGTAGGAAGCTTATTATTGACTGTTTCAGTCAGCAAGCTGCGACGATGAGGGTCTTCAATTCCCAAACTATCGAATGCCTTGAGGATTGCTCGCGCGACGATGGGGTTCACGGGTGCGCAGGCGCGACGGGAGACGGGTGCGGGAGTAAGGACCAGGGTGAGCGAGATATCACCCATATGTTTTTGTACGCCCCGGTACACATATAGGATGGCACGACGCCAGGCCACGACATTGCCTAGATAACGTAGCACTGATCCCGCAATATCCCTGTCAGGAAGTTCGCGGGGATCTTCGTCATCTACGTCCACGTGTCGTCCACATGATCTACATCACAGCCATCGTGAGAGAATGGAGTGCCAGTTGAAATCATTGCAGCACACCTGAAGGCGAACCCGGGGCCAAACCCGAGTTTCAAGCGGGATAAGGACTGGACCTGACAGCAGTACGTGCATCGAAGCAGCTCAAATACATCTCGAAGGGGGAGCTTCAATAGGAACATCAATTTCCATAGACCCACCTCGACATCTCCCAGTAGATCAAGATCAATCTTGGTGCTTGAGCGGCCAGTGTTATCGCAGTGCAAATTCGACAATCACGAACGGCGGTTTTGAGAAACTCTAGCATTTGGGACAGCATCTGGATCCACCCGGGGGCCGTTTTCCTACTCCATTGACAATGATCTCCGATCATTGGGGCATCCATGCTGGCAGAGATTCGCGATAAGAGATCTGGTACTGGCACCAGTTTGGATTTAAAGGTCTCATGGGAATGAGGTCTCCAGGTGGCCAGGATTATTTCTAGAGCCTGGGGGAACAGATATTCATCTGAAGCGAGACGATGGGCAATCTTGGGCAAGCAGGAGCACAGGACAAATGAACAAAATGGAAGGTAATTTGCTGAAGGCGAAGTGCGAAGATCTCGGATAGCAGCCAGGAGCTCTTGGGCATACTGATGAAGTCCCCCAGCATCCCTCCCTGATTCATCCCTGAAAACACAGACAGTTAGAGACAAAGTAGAGTACATATACTTCAGAGCGCCTACCGTTTGGCAAGTTCGGCCAAGGTGGTTGTGCTTGGTTGGACAACTTGGATCTGAAATCCATTGGGTTTATCAGGGAAGTCATCAGTGGCATCAAGGGTCCCCAAGACAGTAAGTTGGGTGACCCGGGAGGTCAATTTGCCCGCCACTGCTACGACTCTCCGTCCAGCCCCCATTCCCTGATTACTGCAGTCCTCAGAACCCCGAGTCAGGAGAGTGGCAAAGTGACTGCAAGCCTGGAATGTTGGGGAAACACGCGGGCCCCGAGGCAAGTCTGACAGTTCCACCTGTCGGGAAAGGTGAGAAATAAGCTTAGAGAGAGTACGAATCCGAAGGTCGATCTCAAGGAGAGTGTTCAGGTTTGACATGGTTGTTAGCTGAGACACGGACCAAGTGTTCTGGGACTCCCGGGAGTTGAAATTTTGACTCTGATAGTTCCCTTTCCCATATTCCTTGAGCTCGGTCCGAGGCACGAGCACCGAGACTTGATAAGCGTAGTACACTCAATTAAGCGGGTCCCGTCGATAGTAAAGCCTACGTCATTAGTTGAAGTGTATTCACACTGCGGCTCCATCCGGAACCCCTTCTTCTTCGTCAGTAATTCGCTGGCTCGCACTTCTCGCTCGCCACATTCCATCCATACCTCACACACACTCCCGCATATTTTTCTACCGGCCCTCCTCCCTTTTTATTGCATAAAAACACTGCGTCAGGTTGCATAGTCTTGCTGATATCCAGGCGTTGCCAAACGCGCGCGGTCTACTCTCCGTCATAGACACCTGACTGAGTAAGCCCAGGAACATGAGCGTGAATCTCTCATGCACGGTCTTCAGACAAGCTATCTCAGCATCACTAGGATTGCTAGCACTGAGCACGCCCCCCCGAATGATGAATCACTGAGCGTATAATCTGTGAACCACAAACCCGCTACTGGCGGTGTGTGGTAATCAAGGTACTTTTTTTTTTTTTTAAATTTCCATCAGTAGCGCAAAAAGAGCAAGCGGCTGGCGCTGCTCTTTTTGCGTGACTTCCTCAAAGTTTTCACTGACGTACTTTTCCATATCTAGATTCGAAAATCCCGCTTGAACTCCGGCATGCACCAACGCTGAGGAACGACAAGGCTGGATTTGGCAGGACGAGCGGATTGGTACGGAAGATCATGCTAGTAGGCTATAAGGACCCCAGTGGGAATTGTTTCCGTGGCTCCGCTGCCGAGTCTCAGTACTGTGCTGAGGGAAGAAGGTCGTGCCAGGCTCATCCTCGCCAGAACGATATATGATGCTATTTGCCTAGTTACTCTCGTCGGGTTCAGAGGGAATTAACTGGAATTACGCGCTTACAAGGGGGGAGAAGTGATGCACTGGTCGTCTTATTAGAATGCTGGATCGAGCAGAACAATCCCACAGCGCGTGAAGTAGCTTTTAGTTAGAGAAACGAACCCCCTTATGGTGGAATCCTATTTCCCAGTGAGCAACGTATTCGCCACCACGAGAAATAGGGGCGTACCTTGCACCGTTTCAGAACCTTCGAAATCCATGTCATCATATTGTAGAGCCTGTGATCCGTCCTCAACGGCCTGTGAGTCGAATGTCATTCCCTCTTCCTCCGCACTGGAGCCTTGCGGGTACACAAGGAATTGAAGACGATGACGCAGACGTGCCAAGGTATAAGATACCTACATAGTTCCGGGGTAATTTCTTGGCTGTGGTGGAGCCCTCCCTCCACCTCTGCAAAGAGATCTACTGCAATCCGACGCAGAACTTGTGGGGGATCAGGGAGGTGCAAATCCCAGCCCAGAGGAGCGATCAAGGTGATCTTAGTGTTCGATCGCGAACACTCGAACGTGATACTACTGGATATCTCCTCTCCGTCGTAGTCGAGCTCGGGAGGGTGGTGCAGTATACTGTATTCATCGCGGAAATTGTAGGTGATGAGGGGGCGTGCTCGATTCAGGGGGAACAAATCTTCAGTGGGTACGACTGTGAGCATCCAATCACTAAAGTCACGGCTGTAGGTATTCGTTGGCATCGATGCAAAGTCCTCACCCCCACTGATCAAGCCTCAACCTCGGTTTAGCCTCGTAATCAGACCCTAGGGTCTGGGGAAATGGGTTCCGTTGAATTGGGCAATATGCCTCCGGTCCAGCCAATCATAAAGGTCTTGGTCGGGATAGCTGTTATCTATTTTGAATGCAACACTCAGCCCCTTCCTCAACTAGGGATATCCGCTTCCCTTGGTCCTTTCGACCCTTCAGGATGACGGAACCTTCGGAATGAGCAATCACTGGCTAAAAGCCCACAGCCAATGAATTGTGTGATCATACGGTAACATAATTTTCATTCAGCCAAAATATTCATCAAAATCGGCAGCTTCGAAAGCATGTTGCCCAATTCAATGGGACTCCCCATTTCCCCAGACCCTCCGATAAGAGGGTCTGGTTACGACTTACGAGACACCGTCTGTGGGGTCCGAGTAGAAGCAGCCTTATTATTTCTAATTCGGGGAATAGTCACTGATCTTCACATGGAACATGCATATCGTGTCCCAAATGAAGGGATATCAGGCACACTGGCGCGGCGTTGAATGGGGATGTATTCTCGGCCATTTCTGGTTGCTAAAAGTATATCAGTCACGTGAGGCTTATCGTCGACCTCCTCACACCATGAGGTCTTTCATAGGTCTCTCGCTGGCTTTCGCAGTGGCCTCTGTGGCTCATTCCACACGTCGCAAGTCCCTCGGATACAGCCCAAAGCTCCCCTATGCCTGACACGTGACCGACGTGACGCGCGTCCCGACGTTTGCGCCCTGAAAGGAGCCCAGGGACGTCGCCTTGCTGTACCTCGACTCCATCCTCTCTGAGGGGACTGCCTCCACCCTTATCGAAGGCCGCGATTCTGTGTTCCGGGATGACTCATACACCGACGACCGGACTGGGGTCACACACATACGAGACGTCAACTTTATCCAGAAATGCTTGTTGTTGGTCGTTTCACTGTTCATGGCACAATGGGGCAATGCACCCTTTTCTCTCAGATGCAACATTGAACGTTCAGGGGAGCGGTCGCTAGAATTATGTACATATACTAACAGACAACAGACACGTTAATGTGCATGATGAGCAGGAAATGGTCTCCAGGATATATCAAAAATTCTGGCGTGAATTATTGTATCTTTCTCGAGGAGATGGGGCGCCTAAGAAAGTCCTCTTCCATGAGTGTAATCGAGATTGTCTGTCGCGCGAAGTCCTGAACTCTCAGCAAACCATTCAGCAAGAGCAGTCCCCCGTGTTCGATAGGGCGACACTTGCCGCACGTTCTGGAGCATACATTTGGAATCCCCTCCCTCGACGCTGCGCAAAACCAGCCACAAAAAATGGATTTCCCTAGTCCCATTCCCATTCCCATTTCACGAAACCCGCGAACCCAGCCTCATGTTCGGGACTACAATCGGGTTCATCGCCTAGAGAGATCGAGTCCAACGTAGTACTCGTCTGGCTGGGCGCGTTTGAGATGTTGATCTCCTCCACAACCCGGCGCACGACTCGATCCAATATACCCTCCAGTTCGCCTTCCAGGGCCAGAGTGCCACTGCGACGCCAACTGGCGGCAATGCCCAAGGATACATTTGCCCATGCGATCGTGGAATATCGAATTTGATCTCCGAGTGGGCAATATGCAGACGTTTGGCGAGCCAGGCACAACACCAGCAGCACTTCTTGCCGACTCCTATGGTCGCAAATCCTGTCTCAGTTGTAAGCCTCTACATAGGGATCTCTTCGTCAAAATGTGCGAACAATTCAGCTATTGGAAATGATACAACCTTGAAAGTACCTTTCCGCTACTCCGTTCGTCAGGTAATTTGGAAGCAGCCCTACATCGACGACGGAAGATACGATTAGCCCCATGAGGGACGCCTCGCAATGTACTGTGCCTGTAAAGGCCGTGTGAGTAGGAAGCCTATTGTTGACAGTTTTAGTCAGTGAGCTGCGACAATGGGAGTCCTCAGTGCCCAAACTATTGAATCCTTTAAGAATTGTTCGGCTGACCATGGGGTTCATGGGTGTGCAGATGTGATGGGAAACGGGTGCGGGAGTAAGGGCCAGAGTGAGTGAGATATAGAATGGCACGACGCCAGGCCACAACATTGCCTAGATAACGTAGCACTGATCCCGCAATATCCCTGTCGGGAAGTTCGCGAAGATCTTTATCATCTTCGTGCACATCGTGCACATGATCTACGTCACAGCCATCGTGAGAGAATGCTAGTGGAGCCCCAGTTAAAACAGTTGTGGCATACCTGAAGGCAAGCCCAGGACCAAACCCAAGTTTGAAGTGTGAATAAGTCCCTCAGCATCCGCAGACCCACTGGAAGATGGGGCCATTCCTCACCAGCAGAGACCCCTGTCACCAGCACCAGAGTTGGAAATCAGGCAGATAACGTTATCATCGTCATGCCAGTCTTCCCAACTCTGGTGTTTCCCCGGTGGTGGAGGATCTTGTGGGACAGGAAAATACATCGGCAATTTCCAGGACCATGAGCGAGAAGAGGACCCCGGAAAGCTCCGATACACCCACGTGATGACCACTTTTTGGCCCTTTTTTTGGGAAAATGTCTGGGGCAAAACTGGACCACCTTTTGCCATTTTGGGCTCTACATCCGAGTTTTTGATGACCACCAAAGTGGATTTGGGGCTGATGTCCGAGGCCAAGGACCACCTCCCTATGTATTGGATCCACCTAATGCACCCTCAAAACAGTACCTCTTAGGTGGTTTGAGTTTGCATCTGGAAACCACCTAAGAGGTGTTCTGAGTATAGGCGTGTCTAAGACACGCCTGAGGAGTATTTTTAGGGAATTTTTTTCTAAGTTCACTATATAGACATGCCTAAAATAGCCTGCTGCAGGCGCCACCCGGGAGGGTTTGTTCACCAGCTGGAGAGTGTTACAGGTCTAATTTAGGCATGTCTAATAAGATATTTTCTGGAGCCTTAGAGGTGTCTATCATCTGTACTGTGTGTCTACTGGTGTCTAAATCAAACATTTTGAGCCCAAGGCCCCCAGTGGCAGCACTAATAGGTGTGTAATGGTGTCTACTAGTGTCTAAATTAAACAAAGGCATCTCATGGTGTCTAATAGTGTCTAATAGTGTCTAATAGTATCTAAATCAAACATTTTGAGCCCAAGCCCCAGTGGCAGTACTAATAGGTGTCTAATGGTGTCTACTTGTGTCTAAATTAAAACAAAGGCATCTCATGGTGTCTAATAGTGTCTAATAGTATCTAAATCAAACATTTTGAGCCCAAGGCCCCCAGTGGCAGTACTAATAGGTGTCTAATGGTGTCTAATGGTGTCTACTTGTGTCTAAATTAAAACAAAGGCATCTCATGGTGTTTAATAGTGTCTAATAGTATCTAAATCAAACATTTGAGCCAAGGCCCCAGTGGCAGTACTAATAGGTGTCTAATGGTGTCTACTTGTGTCTAAATTAAAACAAAGGCATCTCATGGTGTTTAATAGTGTCTAATAGTATCTAAATCAAACATTTTGAGCCCAAGGCCCCCAGTGGCAGTACTAATAGGTGTCTAATGGTGTCTACTTGTGTCTAAATTAAAACAAAGGCATCTCATGGTGTCTAATAGTGTCTAATAGCATCTAAATCAAACATTTTGAGCCCAAGGCCCCAGTGGCAGTACTAATAGGTGTCTAATGGTGTCTACTTGTGTCTAAATTAAAACAAAGGCATCTCATGGTGTCTAATAGTGTCTAAATCAAACATTTTCCCAGGGCCCCTGCTTGGGTCATGGTACTGGTGGGGTCTAATGGTGCCTAGATCAATAATCATGGTACTATTTCAGGTGCATGTCTACTGTCTAAATTGAAACAAAAGCATCTGCTCAGGGGACATCATTAGGTGGTGTCTCATGGTGTCTAATGTCTAAGTCAACACTTGTGGATGCATGCCTACTGGTGTCTAAATCAAACATTTTGGCACCAAGGCACCTGCTCAGGTGGCATTACTAAGAGGTGTCTAATGGTGTCTAGATCCCTTAATTGTGGCTTAAATTGTGGGACTCTGGTGGATGCCTGCCTAGTAATGTCTAAATCAAACTTTTTGACATAAGGGCACCTACTCAGGTGACATCATTAGGTGGTGTCTAATGGTGTCTAAATCAAACATTTGACATAAAGGCACCTGCTCAGGTGGGAGTACTAAGAGATGTCTAATGGTGTCTAGATCAGTAATTGTGGGACCATTGCAGATGTGCATCTACTAGTGTCCAAATCAAAACAAAGGCAACTGCTTGGATGACATCATTAGGTGTTTCATGGAGTCTAATGCTGTCTAAATCAATAGTTGTGGTTGCTCCTGTGGATGTCTGTCTACTACTAATCTCTGACCCAAAGGTGCTTGTTCAGGTGCCCTAGGTAGGGTCCAAATGGTCTCTACATGAATAACCCCTGCAGGTGCTGCCAGAATGTTTGTGAGAAAATCATGGAAGAACTTGGACTTGAACACAGATTCAGTCTGCCCATTGGCCCCCCCCCCTTTCTCATTGGGGGTTTCTATTAGGGTACTAGGGGGTGAATTAATCCACAACCAGCATTTCAATAGTCCCTCATATGATCCTTTGCAGTATCATGCATAGACATGCCTAGATATTCTGAAACTGCGTCTTTTTTTTTTTTTTTTTTTTTTTTTTTTTTTTTTTTTTTTTTTTTTTTTTTTTTTTTTTTCCCCTTTTTTTTTTTTTTTCTTTTTTTTTTTTTTTAACATGTCTTATACATGCTCATAGTGGTTCTAGACATGCCTAAGGTGTGTCTAGGCACTGTCTAGACATCGCTCAGACACATTCTAACGTATGGAGGTGTGTCTAGACATGTCTAGGTGTGTCTAGACTGTTAGCATGTCTAGGTGTGTCCAGACATGTCTAGGTGTTCAGGCAATGCTAACTTCCTAGAGCATTGATCTAGGCATTCTTAGCCAGTCTAAGCGTTGACATGTCTAGGCATTCAGATTGTATTAATGGTCCAGAACATGTCGTTAGGCTATGCATCTGACAAGTTTAGCAATGTCTAGACATGTGCTAGGCGGTTCTTAGACAGTACTTAGACTTTGTCTAGGCGTGTGTAGACAATGTACGTGCAGGACATTGTCGTAGACAGTGTCTAGGGTGTGTCGTATGACATTGTCTAGTGTGTCTTAGACATTAGATCTAAACATGGTCAGACATTTGTTGGACTAGTCTAGGCGTGTCTAGACATGTTAGGCGTTGTCTAGACATGTCTAGGCGGTGTCTAGACATGTCTTAGGCATGTGCTATAGACAATTGTTCCTTAGGTCTGATGCTGTCTAGACATGTCTAGCGTGTTACACAGTTGTCTATGGTGCACTGTCATACGACCTGTCACTAGGTGTGTCTAGACATGTCGGTAGACATTGTTACTATGGCTGTGTCTGAGTTTTGAACATGTCTAGGGCGTGTCTTAGACATGTCTAGGCCGGTGTCGTGAGAGCGAGTGTGCTATGAGGCATGTCAGGTGTAGCACACTGTGAATGAGACGCATGTACTAGTCAGTGTCTAGACAGGGTGTCTTCAGGCATTCTAGCGAGAGCTGCTGCGTAGAGATGTCTAAGCGAGTGTCTATCAGTGTGTCTAGCAAGATGTCTAGCATGATACATAGCATGTTAGCATAATGTCGCTCAGCGCACTTTGGTTCGAGTCGGATCAGTTCGCGTACTTCTCCATGCCGCGGATATCCAGTCAACTAGTGCTACTCCACTAGGCCACTCCATGGTCTAGGCATTCTACGCATGTCTGCATGTCTAGCACTGTCCTAGGCATGTCTATGGCATAGTGTCTAGGCACATGTCAGTTTAGGCAGTTGGTCTAGGTCTAAAATTACTGTCTAGCATGTCTAGGGAGATGTCTAGCGCATGTCGCAGTGTCTTAGGCATGTCTAGCAGATGTCATAGGCATGTCTGGCATGTTAGGGCATGTCTACATGGTGTCTGCGGTATGTCTAGGTGAATGTTCTAGGTCAATGCATAGGCAGTGTCTAGCAATATGTGCTTAGGTCGTTGTCGGCCATGATGCTAAGGTCGTTGTGTCTATACGTCGGTGTACTAGAGAGACGAATTGTCTAGGATGTCATAGCACTGTCATAGGCATGTCTAGGCATGTTCTAGAGTCAAATCTAGACACCCTAGACATGTCTAGGCATGTTCTGGATGCTGTCTAGGCATGTCTAGATGTGTCTAGGCATGTCTAGATGGTGTCTAGGCATGTCTAGATGTGTCTAGGCATGTCTAATACGACATAAAGTGCGGCTACGGTGATCAAGCTGTCACTAGGCAATGTCTTGACAATGTCTGAGCGATTTGCTAGACAGCTGTCTAGGTCGAGCCTAGTCCGTACCCATGCCCATCAGCCTTGGACCTCATTGTGCCGCTGGATTAGGACTTATCTAGAATGGATCTATTAATCATCTAGATACACATCTACATTCCTTTCACTAAGTGAATCAGGAAGGGGTGTTTCCAACTCATCATCTTCAGAGTCAATATCATCAAGGGAGTACCATTCTTCAGGAGATGCCATTGGGAAATCCTTCATATTCAGTGGTGTGTTGTCAGTTACTTGGCTGCTGAGGGTCTGGCGGACTTGTCTTGAATATAGAACTGCCTGATTATGCATAGTTGCATGAACCAAACTTGGTGGCCAGTCTAGTTGAAAACCAATGGCATCCAAATGAGCACGCCATATACCACCCATATTGAGGTGCAAATCAAGTCAACATGCAACATGATAGGATGTGACTGGATTTTCTGTAGTTTCATGAATTAGTGTAATGGGACCTCTGCACAACTCAGTAACTTACCAGCATGCAAAAGGGCCAGTTGAATTTCCTCCTCCTCACCAAACCATTTCACAGCGGCTGTCACCTCCCAAGTTAGTCGGCGTTTCTCCTCCTTGCAGCGAGCCTTCTCTAGCATAGCCACTATACCTCTCCGAGTTTCCTCATCACATAACCATGCAGGAGCCGTGTCCTCATCCTGAACCATGTCCCAATCCTCATAGAGCGCAGGATCAGCCATGTCCCATATATTTGACACATCAATGAGGCTTGGCAAAGTTGCCATACCTGGAGCAGCACGACTTTTTTTGAGGACTGTCATGTCGTTGATGAGAGCATTGATCTTGTTCGCAAGTCTCTTGAAGACACCACCACGGCGCTCAGTGGCCCGAGTAATCTGTGCACAGACCTTCAGGATCTGATATAGTCATAAGAATGGAACCCCCATCTAAAAAATCAGACGTAGTACTTACCAGTGACGAAGGGGCGGTAATCTGCACGTAATCTGCCTTCTTCAAACCTGCGCTCCCAGAGTTTGTCCCGCAGCCGCCGCTTGAGAGCACACACATTCATACGCATCTCAAAGAATCGGTTTGCTTTCATCTTTTTTAGTGTATCGAACGCAATCCCACCAACTCGACCAAGCATTGCTTCATGCCATCCCAGATTCCGATCTGCCATTTTGACTTCCACCTTGAGCACGTCAAGGGATAGCAGAAGTTCAGAATGGTGATGGGTGTTTCGAGTACTCTTGAGAAGCTTTGCCCTTACAGCATCACATCAGGCTTTGATTTCTGTGCGCCCAACCCTGAGCTCAAGGATCTTCTGGACCATTCTAACACCATGAAGCTTTGATTGACCTAGATTAGCTCATACATCAGGCCTAAGATCTCATAGAACACAAATGGGGTGCTAACGGCATTCGATAAGGTCAGGGTCGTACGGTGAGGAGGGTGGCGATGACCTGAGGGGCCGGCTGCATTGGTTTGGCGCAGTATATGCATTTGAGGGGCCCACTGTATATGATGGATGGGTCAATGAAACGTTTAGGGAGTCGTCTCTTCCTCTTGGGGCGGACGCAAATTATTATGCCCATTGGTTCTACATCAAATAGTAAGCCTGGCTGGCCGTGGTTTTGGGGTGGACTTGTGATAACACATACCAGTTTAGGAGGGCTACTGGGGTACTAAGCAAAGGTGATGAGGAACGTATAGAGAACAAGAAAGTTACGACTCCACAGAATGGCGAAGCACCTCTCGAGTCCCACACTATGGAAAGGGCAGGACAAGAAAATCACCCCCTCACGAAAGTGGTGAAGCTCTCTTCGAGTTCTACGTTAACGTCGTATGGTGGGACGGAAACTACTGATCCGGATTCAAAGGTCCCTTTCCTTGAAGCTAGATTCGAAAAAGGCGCTCGCCACTTTCGGTGAGGGGTCGTTCTCTTGTCCTGCACCTCTTAAGACTTTTGATTGCTTCATGGCTTGGAA